>JAANSN010005546.1:0-12230 GCA_036850665.1 Dicranocentrus wangi
TATTACAGGAGTTGTAGTAGCGACCAGGTTGCTGTTTCATTTCACCTTTAATTTGCTAGAGATTTACAGAAGAATGAAAAGACAAAAAAAATTGGTTGATGGTGGTGATGTGATGATGATACCCTTACAAATATGAGGAACAGCAGGAGTAGTAGTAGTAGCATAATATCCTTGTATATGAATGATACATTTTGGGTGCTTGGGATGATGATGATGGTGAGGGTAAGTGCAGGATGGTGTGGTAGTGGTGATGATGATGATGTAACCAAATTTTTTTTCTCATCAAAACTCCCCGACCGCAAGTTCTACTTAATACTTAACATTTACAACTTGTCCAAAAACTGGTCCTTGTAACAATCAAAGAGTACAAACAACTGTCATAACGGGACTCGCGTCATCATCATAACCTGGTCGTCATCATCATCATAGAAAACCAATAGATGCTATGAGCCTAATTTTTTGGGGAAAGGGGGATTAGATTATGAGAGTGTTAATAGGGCGACATTGAGAAACTATGTATCGACCTTTGAGTTTCATTATCTACGTTCTTTAATAAGTAAAATTTATTTTTTGGTTGTCGTCAAAATCCATCATATTTATAAAATCATATAAACTAATTGCTCAAACGGCTTTATCCATACTTTTTGATTTGAACTACTTGCAAAACACATTCTTCCACACCTGAAACGATCCCCACTAAAAAAATCCTCCTCCTCCTCCTCCAATTAAGCTTGTGCATCAGTTTCGAAATCTTCGAAATGAAAAAAAATCGTTTAAAACCCATCGAAAACTTGAACAATAAAAGGTGGCTCTAATATCTCTCTATAATATTATTATTGATGAGCAAAAGGAAATTATTACAACCACAAGCCATTCCCCATTCCCCCTTTTCCCTCGTGCATCCTGATTAGTTTCGTGACTTGACATGTCAGATATCCGTCACACACAGAGTTGATCATCATCTCACCAATATCCCCATAATATACTTATATATCCCGTTCACAAAACAACTAAATGTTTTCTTGTCGATGATGATACATGCACCTGATAATGACGCGAAGATTATGACTAACTAACACTTGCAATCTGTCATTCACAACATTCACAAGAGATGAAAGAAAACATTTCAATATCACCACAAAACTTCCAATCGTACAAAAAAACTATATTATTCTGCATCATCATCATCCTTATTATGAATGCACTTGGATGAGTGTGTGGTGTGGTGTGTGTGAGTCACAAGAAGAGCCACAAAACGATAGGAATAATATTCGTTTTCAAATGGTGTGACGTGACGACACACAAACCTGAGCCATGGCATGTTACAAAAATTTTCTAATTTTTCAATAAAAAATAATATGGATTTTACAGTGATACTAAATCAAAAATATGCGTGTGACTACTTGAGCATATGTGGTAAAGATATGATGATAATATTTATTTTTTGTTGTGATTTATTGTAGAAAACGGCCCAACAGGATTTAGATATGCTTATCTAGTCACAAAAGTCATATTCATATCATATCTTTGGCGGATAACATTTTTTTGAAAATTGAGTCCGACGCGACGATGGCGACTGGCGACAATTCTCTTTTTCAGAGAATATTGCACCCGAACTCCGCATAGAATCGGTAGCAATTACTACTACAGTAGTCCCTAATTGAGTGGACTGTTTAGAGCCAGCTTCCTTTTAAGGAGTAACTTCATTAGGAGCAGGATGAAGATTATACATTTGTGTGGCCATATTGGAATATAGTTGGATTTATGCAGTTGATGAAATCAGCTTGATTCGAATTCCATCCCCATTTCCCAATCAGGTCTTGTCTGAAAGCCTGCCTTCCTTGGCTATTTTACCATGTCGTGATTAATTTTAACCAATTAATATAGGACAATGGCATTGCTTCAGAGAGAGAGAGACACAGAGTCGGGGCAGTTGGGTGCTGCTGAAATAACAATGCGAACGAAACGAGAAACAGCATATCCCCAGTCGCAGTGGACTGGGGCTAATTTCAAAAGGAAAAAAAATTTAAAATTTGGAAGAAAAAAAAATTGAAGAAATATTTATCTCATCCCATAGCACTCTTTTTTTCTCTCTTCTCACATTACAAGCTTTTAAGAGTGTGTGTGTCTGCTGATGTGAGTAGTGTGTCTTTTAAATGGGGAGCATTTCTGGTGCAAACGATTTTAGTATTTTTTATTCCTCTTAATAAACAGCAGGAACCAGACAGGTAGGCGCTCAGCTCTTCACGGTGTACATATTATACTATACTACCTGCTCTTGCTCTAATCTATTTCATTGTGAAGCTGTCAGCCAGCTGAACACAAGACGGGGAAGAAGAACGTTAGAGGACAGCGAAAAACTGCATCCAATTTTGAATTGCAGTTGCACTGCAACTCTTATCGTCTTGTTCCCCATATGATGATGATGATGATGATACTAGATCCATTAGAGACGACACAAGGCAGCGTAGAGCGAGCGTAGCAGCTAACCTTCTCCCTCAGATTGAATTATTCACATCTTCAAGAGCACATCTCTACTTTAAAGAAAAATATACAGTTTTTTTGGGGGGGATGATGCATTTGGCAAAAATGGTCTGCAGGTGGCTGGCTTGGCTATACAACAGTTTTATTTGATCGCATTTGAATTGAATGACGGGGACCAAAAAAGCAAAGCAAAATCCTGCACGTCTTTTCTTGCCAACACAGAAGAATGACGAAGCATCTTATTCAACTGGGTGAATTGCAATAACCATAATAAAAATCATGTTTATTGTAACTCCGTCTGGGACTCTTTTTAAATTCCCTCCTCTCTGATGATGATATAGTCAGTGTGTTTGGAATCAACTCGCATCATCACCTCACTCTGTTGTTGTGTGTTGCCTGAACAATGTAGAGTAGACCAAACTTTAAAAAAATTTCAAAGTCATACTCTCCCCATTGCATTGGGTTTCAGAAGAAAAAAAATGAAGTCAGTCAGTGTGTTCATGATGTGTACTTATATATTGCTAGCTTGAAAATGGATTGGATTGGATTGTAATAATAATGTGTAGCATGATGGTCTTTTGGTCTCTCAATGGTCTCCTTTGCGAGAATGCATAAAATCACGACTTTTTTTCTACTTCTTTCTTTCATTATTATTATATTTCTTATTCCAAGTCAACCACTATATATACATATATGCAGCAGCAGCAGCAGCCGGACGATATTCGATCCTTAAGTATATCCTTTGAGCTCCCCCCCCAGAAAAAGACAAGTCTTATAATATGAGTACAAGTAACAGATAGATAATGTGAGCTGGCCTCGTGAAACACTTTCGAAAACTCATGTTCAAGTTATGCACAACCTGCAGCGATAGCCGATTAAAGGTGGATGGTGGATGTGTTGTGTGAGAGAGCCGGGGAACTGCGATGCGATATGCGGTGCACAGCGCATGTGTGTTACAATCATCATCAGCGAGAGAGAGAGAGAGAGAGAGAGAGGAGGCGAGGATAAAGAAGGAGGTAGGCAAAGGCGCTCCTATTTTTCCCCAAGACCTGTCCTCTCGCTCCTCACAGTCTCACTCTTGAATAACTTGCCTGAGCTCAGCCATTATTTTTTCCTTCTCCGTTTTACTTTATGTCGTTCCTCCTTTGAATGGCTGAGGTGGTGGTGGTAGTGGTGAAGGAAGAATTTTGCAAACAAGGATATAAGTTATGAATGACTCTGATTGACTCTTGTGGGATATTATATGCCTGCCTGCCACTACTCCGTTTACCTCGAAACTCGTCTTTTGTTTTTTGTTTTAACCATTACAATGCACCCAATCATCCGATTTGGTGGTGGTGGTGGTGGTGGAAGAAGAATGCAAGCTAGTGCACATGATCATCATGAGTGAGGAAAGGAGGAAACGTGATGCAGTTTCTCATCTTCCGAAAATGCTGGGAAACGCACAATAGGAAGAAAATTATGCATTTGCATGCCTGCACGCAAAGTCAACCAGGGTTTATGGACTTTATAGTTTGATCGCTGCATGTTGTTGAAGGAGGGAAACACATCTTCTGTGTTTGTTCACCATCAAAAAATAATAATAATTCCCTGTTGATTCTGATTATCACGCAAATACAAAAAAAAACTTGAGACAACTACTGGTGAGATTATAACCAGGGCTATTTTCCCTTTAAAACGAGAGGATAGATAGACAGATTATTATGAAGAAAGGATTTTTTTTCAAGGAAAAAAACAATTCTCAGATTAATTTTTGTACATGTTTACCTTTTTTATTGAACCTCGTGCAACCATTCACCACACGTCCACGTCCGTGTGTAAAGTTAGTTACAATGTGCCAATCTCCATTCAAGGGGAAAAAATGAAGCAGTAAAGGGGCAAGGGAGAATGAGAATATGATGAAGATGATATTAGTTTCAAAGCCGTCACCCATCCGATTTTACGATGAAAAGGGGAGAGAGTGAAGGGACTTTGGGGGTAGTTAACAATTTTTGATGCTACATGTGTGGCTACAACACAACACATCTTTTCGGAATTAGCTTTGATGACGGTGACGACGAACGATCGTCTCATCATCATCATCAGGTTTTTGCAGGACAAGCAGCTCACGCTTCTCCCATTTTAACAAGATTCTACATTCTGATACCTTTTTCGCCAAAAAGGAGAGAGAAATAAAAATTGTGCCGTGTTTGTTTTTCCACTGAAGCCATCCCTTCTTGCAAAAAGGCCACAATTAACAGTTTTTATATATTTTCCCTTTTTTTTAAAAAAAAATGGCGTTTGCAACATTAGTCCGATTAGGTCTTTTTATTAAATGGGGTTTATGACTGCAGCTTGTAATCCACCTCTGCTGCCGTCAAGTCAATGTCACGGCGGAACAATGATGGTCGGTCGGTATATACCGTGGCGTCGTGGCGTGATCCTTAAAGCGTTTTACTTACACTTTTTGACCGAGTTCAAGTCTGACTTGAATGGATTGAGAGGAAAATAATCTGAGTAATATCATAATCATGACTTTTTGTTTAAATGGGATGATGAATCATAAAAGTGTGTAAAAAGGAATCTTTCGCGGAAGCTGTGAGAAGGATGATGACGATATTATAACTTTTTGGGCTGAAAGCTCATTCATTTTTAGATAGAGGAAGCTTTTAAACAAAAATCCTGTCCTGATAACAAAAAATAAAAGACTCTTTCCTTCTTTCAAGACAGACACAGGGTTTACCTCAAATACACTCATTAAATCCGAACGTGTGTGCATATATAATAATAGGAATCTTCGGTATATTGTAACAATGTTAAAATGTGTATGTTTTTCCTTCTAGGATGTGATAAATGAAAAAAAAAATTCCTGTTTTGCTTTCTCTCTCATTTTTTCCCCTTAAAAATAATTTGTAGAAACTGGGAACCCAAAATGAAGTGGTGTATGACGTAGTACGTCATATGTGTGTGTGAGAACAGAAGGATATAAGACTACCTGGGCCAAATCATATCATCCCATCATCCATTGTCATCAATCAAAAGAAACTTTTGCTTTTTTGGGGCTGCAGCAACAGCACATCCTTTTGATTATGAAGATCCAAAATGTCCTACATAATGGCATGTGTCGCCATAAAAATATCAAGAGTGAGAAGAAGAGTGTGAAGGGGTACAAATCCTGCCGGTACAGTAAACATTGTAAAAATTGTAGTAATCCTCGGCAAGAATTGGATAGCACACGTCAACCGCAAATACGAATATATAGAGTGTGTGGATGTGGATGTGTGGATCTAACGGTTCTTTTTCTCAGTTTTGGGTTCTCTGAATGGAGACCCGAGCCTATGAGCAGCTCCATAAATAAGAACAAAAAAGAAGACGACGAGCGAGAGAGCCATTTGGGAAGGTAGTAAAACAAATTTTGACTACATTGCAAAGCGACTACTACTGACCTAAGCCACTTTTGACAAGACACATCTTCTTTCTGCTGCTACCCTCCATATTCCCACCTTACCATAAGATTAAACCAAGAAGAAGAAAGAAAAAAAAACAATGGAGGTTACGTGTTCTTCTTAGGCATGGTATGTGCCGTCGTCGTCGTGGTCTCATTTAAACTCTAAATTTAAGGTAGGTTGTATATTATTTGTATAGGATGACAGGCAGGTAGGTTTAGGTAGGACGAGATATATTATGCACCTACACTTGTGTTGTTGATGCAACAACACAAAAGTAACAAGTGCACTCGAAATTATTTATCTGCTTGTTATCAGCATCCCCATCACGTGCATCTGTATGCATGTCGACCAAGATGGGACCGACATTTAACCGCCCGTAGCCCGTATGCTCCCGACGAACCACTTGAGGTGGCCTATATATTTCACTGAGAAACAATAGAGGAAATGATGGGTACTATGCTCCACAGCTTTGTGGAGGACAGGTGATAGTGATAACAAGTATTTGGTGTGGAGGAGTTTTTAAACCGTGCTCCACCACCGTTGACATTCCAAAGTACTATATATTGACAGGTTTCCTCTCAACTTTAAATCATTTTTATTACCTAAAATTATTATTATCGTTGGGGATTTTAAACACTTAAAACCGTGTTGGCTGTTGTCAGTTTTTCGTTCTCCCCATGAGATTCAGCAGCAATGAAGACCTATTATGACATGAGATGAGGTGATTTATGGGAATTAGGTACTGACGTTAAAAGTAGGCTCACTTTTGGTATTTGTATTATTTGTGTGCTTGATAAATGTGAAAGGTTTCCATTTCGTCCCCGTTTATCAAGGATATTTAAGCATTTCCTCATTCCAAGCCCAAGTGTCATTGTCAGGCTCTTGAGAGAGGAGCGACGAAGGAACACAAGCACAAAACGGTACATTTTGCCTTAAGCCTCTCTCTCTCATTCTCTGAGCCAACAAAGCTAATTACCATTTTCAACTCGACAACAAAGGGCAAGAGCACGTCCCGAGAGAGCCAAAATGGAAAAATAAAATCTATTTTTACCACTATGAAAAAGCATGACACTGTGATCATCGTCATCAATCTCTCATTCTCTGAGCCAACAAAGCTAATTACCATTTTCAACTCAACAACAAAGGGCAAGAGCACGTCCCGAGAGAGCCAAAATGGAAAAATAAAATCTATTTTTACCACTATGAAAAAGCATGACACTGTGATCATCGTCATCATGAACATCATGAACATCATCATCATCCCTTGTCCATTGTACTTCTTTCGGAGACATACATTACATATCTTCTGCAGTCCCCCGATCCAACCAACCAATCTTCATGTCATTATCGAACATCATCGACACAGAAACGCCGTCACATTCCTTTTTTTTGTGAGCAGGCGGGAGGGAAAATAATATTTAGCCTGGGATAATTAATAATGGCATTGTTGTCCTATGATGACACTGTCAAGCAAGCAAGTGCGTGGATATTGATATTTATGCAAATTCACTGTTAATATCATGAAGTAGTGGTGACCAAGGAGGAGGAAGGATTATGAGGATGTGCATGTCTCTCTCCTCGATTCAACAAGTACTACACATTCCGATGATGATTATTTGCCCGTTTTGGCACAACCTAAACCAATCGCACTTTAAAAACAATACACTCTAGAGGAGGACGACAATAAAAAGTCCATTTAGATTAGCCATAATATCGTTAGCCATGTCAAACCTCTTCTTCTTCTTCTTCTTCTACCTTTTTACCTATGTGTGCAGATGCCTAATGATTGTATTCCATTTTCAACGCAATCCAATATCCAATGGCACAATCTACACCACACAACAACACAGATTAAAAAAGACGACGATGACTACGACGGTCGACGACGAAGAAGAAGATGAGAAAATCACCGGTTCACGGTCGATTGTTCACTCACACCTGTCATTAAGGGGTGACCGCTACCTTTGTTGTTTTGGGATGAGTGCACTTGCTGCTCATAGTTGCAGCACACATAGTTCATGATCAAGTAAGGTTCACCATTTATCGACGGACGGGGATACGATACAATACAATACACACAGTCGATAATGCACGCAAACGTAACAAGCATAAGGCTTCAACAACCAAAATTTTTGGGATCAAGCCAGAAAAAAAATATTTTGGCTGTGGATTTTTCTAGCTCATGATGATGATGAGGATGATGATGTTGATGAGCAATAACCATCCCTACTAAAGAACACCATGTTTTTATGTATGTAACAAAAAACATAATCTTACTCAACAAACATGAAAATGCAAAATAGCAGGATGGACTCCTCTTGTTGAAGAAGAACAGAGAAAAAAAAACTTTTATCTGTTCAAATGGGATAGTGGTTGGTGATCAGAAACAGCTTATCGTTTCGCTCATCATCATCATCATCATCATCATATTATTATTATTATTTACCTGCTTGTTCCATCAGGCTCATCCCAGCTAGTTATCTCCCCTGCAGCAAATTTTAGCATCAACAAAAGTTGAAATTTCAATCTGACTTTGGCTACAATGCAACATCGTCTTGCTGTGCTTATGCTTTTGTGGTATGACAATTTGGGGGAAAATGCCTTTTTAATGATAGAAATGATCCGAGGGATATATGGAATGACATACCGTTTAGGTAAATGGGCCTAATATATTCGCTAAATTAACTTTGATGAGGGTAAGGTAAAAAAAAATCTTAAGAAATATTTTTGTGATGAGTCGTCCGTCCCTGTGACAAAAGGCGAGTTAGTCGTGTCGTGAGGGAACGAGGGTAAAAATGGTTTCACTAACATTTAAATCCATTATTCCACCCACTCTTGCATTACCTTAAAAAATATTATTACTGCTGTATATATATGATTGTGAAACAAGGGAAAACAGACGGATTTTTTTGGGTGATAGTAGTGTGGTCATGCGTCGATATCGTAATTTAGGAAGAAAAAAAAGCGAAGACACTAACATTTAAATCCATTATTCCACCCACTCTTGCATTACCTTAAAAAATATTACTGCTCACTGTATATATATGATTGTGAAACAAGGGAAAACCGACGGATTTTTTTGGGTGATAGTGTGGTCATGCGTCGATATCGTAATTTAGGAAGAAAAAAAAGCGAAGAAAATGAAGATACCTAAGCATTTGACCTTTTGGAGTCGTGAGTTACTGTGTCAGCTCCAAATATGGGGGTAATAAATTAGCTCCGTTTCCTGGTTCTCGATCTAATGATTTCCAACTCTTTCTCCACTCTAATCAGACTAATTTATTGGGAAACTGGCGGTGTGTGCAGAGTGCACCTCTCTCGTTTAATATAAAACTCGCAGTTTTTCGCGGATGAATGAATGCCGTATAAATTCTCGTGACGAGAGAAAAACTGCACACGTGAATTCAGTCAAGTATAAAAGAAGAGGGTAAAACAGGCGAACTTTCAACTCGTAATACATGTTTTGAAAAGAAAAGAGATTCTTTTGTTTTGTAAAGGTAAACCGAGCTGTAATGTTAATCACATTATAAATTTATTCCTGTAAGTGATGCAAAAGGGCAGGTGGTGGTTTCATGGTTCGTATTAAAACATTTTTTTTTTGGCTTGTACATATAGTCTAGAGCGAGTTTTTAGCATAAAGGAATAAACTCTTTTTTGTTTGTGATCATGTCCGACTCTCAAGAGACGAATATTATTATTATTATGAATCCCAAAAGGAGGGATTTTATGAGGGACCCAAGTGAGAATTATGATGCATGGGGTGTTTGACAGGGTATTCCCAAATCAGGAATTTAGTCCTGCTGAGCTAATACATAAATTCTGCATATGGATTTTTTTACAAGTTACAAGATCATGTTACATCGGAAGAAAGTCGGAGATAGATATATTTACTATATGGATGCGGTGCGGATGATGGGACGGATTTAGGAGTAAATTTAAATAGGAGTGATTAGTGATTAGCTTCAACGCTCATTTAGATTTTATATATTTCAGGTAAATAATATTCAAAATAGATTCCTGGATCGGTGTATGGTCAGATTGTAGTAGCTTGTGAAATGTCAAATTTAAACTGTCATTACAACACAAGCCCCAAGTCTCCTCATCGAAACGCCACACATTTTTTCTCCTTCCTCTTCAACAGGTTGCTCTTCTGCTTTAACACCACCTGCTTTCATCATCATCATCTCACCAAGTTAACCCCCAGCACGACAACTGTCACAACAGAGAGCAAAAGGCCCACATAAAAAACACACAGTCGTATTGTACACGCGTTTTTTGAGTGAGTTGATAACGCATCGATCAATCTGTCTTTTGCCCGAGTTGCCATCATTCCTTTTTTATTTTACCTCATAAAGGAATACAAATAGGCTGCACATCTACGATCGTACCTTAAGTACCTCTGTCGTTTAAATATTATGAATGCCATGAAAATTATTCAAATCAAACGAAGCAGAAAAATGTTATCATCACAATCTTCTCGATCACCCCCGGTCATCCTCTTGTAATAACACAGGGAAGTTGTCAACATGCCACACATTTTTTTTCAAAATCCTTCTCTTCTTCACTCTTCAGTGACACTGAACACTTTGAATGAGTGGAAATGAATGAATGAATGAATGAGTTATGCGCAAGGGCCACCAAAAACCTGTATTTCATTCAAGAAAAAAAAAACCAACAATTGTCCCAAAGTCTGAGCTCTTGTTTTTTTTTTCAAGAAAAAAAACTATGCAAGGTCGAAGACAAATAATATCCCTGCTTTCCTTTTTCTTCTCTCTGTATCACCCCCAGCACCAAAACCAAAAGCCAATGTTTATAAATTATACAGATTAGCCACTAATTGTCAATCCCCCATGCTCCTGAACTTGTCCTTTTGAAGCTAGTGACAAATGTCAATCATCATCATAAAAGTCGCGAATTACATGTGTAATAAAACGCAGGCGTATTGATTGAATTGACAAAAAAAAAACAACTCGGCTCTCTGTGACAAGCGACCATTTCATATATTATCTCTCGCTAAACGCTTTTCTAATTTGACTTTAACTGGCCTGTTGAAGATATACTGAGGAAGAAGTTTTGAAAATGAAAAAAAAACAATACTTTAGTCGAGTTGAGAAATGCCAAATAATAATTCCCATTTGAGAGGTCCTGTTATTTCACTACCTGCACCACCAAACTTTTTTATAATATGCCGTAACTCACATCCCAGGAGTAAAACCTGACAATGACATGTGTCTCCGTCAGCATCAGCATCAGCAGGAGAAAAACAAACAGTGAAAAATTGTTTAAACAAAAAGTAATCAGCTATAAAATAAATGCATCTTTTGAATAAATTAAGGTGCGTTTGGTTTGCATTGCATTATAGCTTTGAACTTTATAAAAACAAAAACCATGTCCTCTCTTCAAAGACGCTAAATGGTGACGCATGGCATTACCGAGTATTTCCCCTACTTACTCAAGTCATTCCCTTAAACAAAATCCGCTTTGCATTATGACAATTATGTTTGCACTCGTCTATGTTTGGAGTTGGTTACTTTGCAAAAAACAAACAAAGTTCAAATGGCTCCTGCTTTCCAAACAAAAAATGACCCGTTACAAAAATACAAATATGATGACGATGGCCCTCTTGCTCAAAAAGCATTTTCCAATTTGTATTTCAGTATTTCAATGTGACAACAACAAGAAAAACATAATAAATTATACAAAACGGAAGAAGAAAATTGAGCTAATCATTTCACAACAGGCTAAATACGTAAATGTCTCTCGCAAATGGGGTAATGTCACGTTAAGTAAAAGATATATGAATGATAATATAGGAGGAGGGTATAAGTGCGAAACTATTAATTTTTTTCTGCAATATACATAATATATACGTATATGCCGACATTATTTTTGAGAGAGATTCCCCTCCGACTCCCAATTTGCAATTTTGCAGGCATGAAGCGCGATTTAGTCCCTATCAGCTAAAAAATTGAAATCTTCCTGTTTTCTAACTGTGCGCACCACATCCCGCGCCGTTGCGGTCCTGGCAAAAATATGTACATAGGTAAGCTTCGCCAATTACTACTAACTATTACCACCGTTCTCCAATGCCGCAATCTCTCAAAGGAGGCGCACTAGGGAAGTGAGGCGTGTGATGATGATGATGATGATGGTGGTGGTGGGGACAGGGATGAGGAGGTGAGTGCAAATACTTAATATATATCATTGCGAAACGGTATAATGTAATGTTAACAAGCTTAAAAAAACGTAAATGACGGTAGTAGCACAAAAATGTATTTTATTTTAGACTTGGTGGTGCATTATCATCATATATCGTCA
>JAANSN010005547.1:0-12226 GCA_036850665.1 Dicranocentrus wangi
CCGATGAACTTTTTTCGTGCTTTTAAGAAAAGAGCGACATTTCTCGTTTCTTATTCCCTAGGGAAGAGTTTTACAATGACTTGGCAGATGAGGAGTTACCAGTAAGTGTTTATAATAATGCAGAGCAAGTGTGGAAACTGTTGCACATTAAACACTTAGGTATGTATCTTGACCTCTATGTTTTTCTTGACGTGATGCTTCTAGCTTGTGCATAAGACTTAGGAAATCAATGTACAAGTCCTTTACACTAGATGTAACACATTACATTTCTTTGCCAAGTTGCACATTAGAGGCAGCTCTAAAGCATGCCAATGCACGTGTAGAATTCGTACAGTATCCTGACATTTATATGTTCGACATATGTACAACGATCCATCCTTGGGGGTATTTTAACATTAGGTAGCGTTAGAGCTATGAAGGCAAACAATCCATATACACCTGATTATAACAAAGATGAGCCTACAACATGGATAATGTATTTAGATAAAAATAAAGGCTTGTATTCCATTTGGTCAGTCTAGACCTAGTACACGCTAATGCTAACGTTAAGAAATGTTGTGATATGGCGATGATGTGATTGAAAAGACAAAGACCTTTCTAAAACCATACGAAGAAAAAATCGTATTTGTACTTGAGTGGAATGTTAATTCTGTAGTCGTCCTCCCCTCTTGCTCTTCTGGAGCGGTCATTTTAGGTATAACTTTTGTTTCTGGTAGAGTCTCATTTTTCAGAGCTGAGACCGCGCTAGGTTTACTTCACGTCTGGTTATTTTCAGGAATGCTTGTCACAACTGCAATATTCATCTCAAGTATAGAAGTACTAGGAACTGCCATATAGTTTTTGGTGGTTGTTTCGGTTGTGAACTCATATGAAGACGTAATCTGATTTTCCATCACATGCGTACGTGTTTCGACTTCGAATTTAGTAAAATGCGTAGGTTTCTGCTCTGGAGTAACAGGAGCTGGAACCGGGGTTAGTTTTTGTTCATGCTCAATTTTTTCCACTTCTGGTGTGCTAGGCACAGTTGGCTTTGTTCTGCTTTCGATAACGGGAGTTGTTACCTGAGGCGACTCATAAGATTTATTAGCTGGTGTAGGGATTACTGGAACAGTCTTAATAGGTTCTTGCCTTGCAATAAATGATGAGGTTGACAATGGAGATAGCATCCTAATGAACAAAATACAGATTTAGATACACCAATGAAGATGTTGAGGGCAGCAACTGGATATTGACTTGATAAGCAGTCTATTGTAAATTTATACATTTTCATGTTCAAATGGAAAATTCTTATTTAGTTTTTGTTTAAAAGGTATTATATATACAGAACTGAAATAATTGACACAGTAAGTGTCTTTGTGCCTCCATTACTATGGGGCTTTTCTATGCAATTTTAAAATATAACCATGATTTTATGGAATATTAACTACATACATTTAAACTATATTCCAATGTTGCTCAATCGTTTGCGTTTGTTGCGTTCATC
This sequence comes from Dicranocentrus wangi, assembly GCA_036850665.1. Taxonomy (NCBI): domain Eukaryota; kingdom Metazoa; phylum Arthropoda; class Collembola; order Entomobryomorpha; family Entomobryidae; genus Dicranocentrus; species Dicranocentrus wangi. The sequence continues at coordinate 1,484 of JAANSN010005547.1, forward strand.
TTGATTAGCCTTAGGAAGTAAGGCAAATGCTTCATCCAAGAACGCGTTTGAGTGAAAATCTTTTGTAGGCTTTCCAGAAAGTTTACCATGGCATACCGGACAAGTAGAGCTCTGTCTCCGCCATTTACTAAGGCAGCTATCGCAAAATCGATGATAGCATATGGTTTACACACCCTACGTATTTAATATAGCACATGTTAAAACCAATGTTAGATAGGGTACGTAGACAATAAAAAGGTAAATTACCTTTACGAGCACTTCCCTGCAAACAGCGCAACTAAAGTGTAACTCCAGGAGTTCCAAAAGTTTGTCATGCATCTGTTTGGTTTTAGGTTTTGGTGTCTCCCTTTCATTAACTAGACGAAGCACAGTTTTTACGCAATCGTAACTATCGTTAAAGGGAGAGCGAAAGCGTTTTTTAAGTTTGCGCGTGGTTGTTATACGTTTGTACCAAACATCAACAACACGATCGGTCGCGAATTTCAACACGTGATATATTTCAAATTCATGGGGTTTAACTGCTTTTAATACGTCAGCGATGGTCCGTTCCTTCCTAGTCACTCTTTGGAATAACTTCAGTAAAGGACTAAGGTTTTGATAGAGTCGTCGTTCCTCTCCCCATTGGAGCGTTAGCTGTCCTGCGTTTAACAAAACTTCAATCACTGCGTACAGAACCTCCTGATTTTTATAACTTTCGATTGTTAAAAAATCAAATCTGTACTTGAGAGGCAGATCCAAAAGCTGGGTTTTAATAAAGCAAAGACTTGCTTCTACAACAGACTTTGCCATTGTGACAGCTAAAGAAAGAATGAGATAGAATGGCTAACATAAAGAAACTATATCTGAATCCCCGTCTGAGTGGTAGTTATAGCGGGCTAGTGGCTTTTCATCGAGCGAGAAAGCTGAAAGCCCCACTTGCTGAAGTGAAAAAGGAATTATTAAAGCTGCAGGAGTACTATGCTTTCTTCCCTGCACGCAAACGATTTCCTCGAAGGAAAGTGCTCGCCTTTTTCCCGAATTTTATGTTTTGCTCGGATCTCATAATATTACCCCCGCGTTATTACAAAGCGAACGCACCGTACCGGTATATTATTATATTCTTGGACTTATTCTCAAGGAAACTTGCTGCTTTTCCCGCTCAAAATAAACGTCCTGCCACGGTTGTAAAAGCCATATCAAAGTTACTAAAGGAACTTGGAAAACCATTTCATTATCTCAACACGGACAAAGGTATTTAAATCAGCTCTCATTTAAATACAATCTCATTTCACTCTGGGTTTTAGGTACTGAATATACAGCAAGCACAACACAGGAATTTCTAGCATCGAAAGACATTCATTGGTACAGCACTGAGAGTGAGCTGAAGTCGACAATGTGCGAGCGGGTTATTGGGAGTTTGCTGTTATCTTTAAGTAGATTTTTCTTGCACGAAAAATCTAATAAGTGGAAAAAGCATTTACAACTGTTTGTTGCCAACTACAACAATCGCGTGCATAGCTCACATAATATGACTCCAAACCAAGCACACATGCCGACAAATCAGGAGATTGTGTGGAACCGACTATACTCTAAATATGCCCAGTCTAAGAAACCTATTCCTAAATACAGCATTGGTTCCAAAGTTCGTCCATCAATCGTAAAGGAGCATTTTGCCAAAGGTAAATGTCAAGCATATATAACTCTTTTGACTGATTGTAAGTTCGCGTGTTTTTTCCTCAGGGTATGCGAGGAGATATTCCGAGGAAATATTTACTATAGCTAAAGTACAGAAAAGCATTCCCGTCACATACTTGTTGGAAGACGACAAGGGAGAAGTTATAAAAGGTAATCAATACGAGGCTTGCGTAGTGTACCACGGTGTAAGATTTGCTTTCTTCTGTAGGGGCTTTTTACGAGCGTGAAATCATACCCGTGTGAGTACTCAAGCAAGAAAGTAGTTTCACATAATCCTCTACAATGCAGCGTCCCCCAAGGTTTCGAGAGGTAAATCATTATTAGAGAATCATCAGTTAATTTTTGAACTTTTTCCCATTCTGAGAATTTTTTAATTCTTAAATTTTAGCTGGAGTGTCTTCTCTGCCAGAGAATATTTTATCAGCACTCTGCTTACCACCGCCACCTACAACGAGTTCATCGGTGTAGTAGATGTCTTATGTATGATAATTTGTCTTATCATACCTGCTCATTTCAAAGTGGGGGTGGAGATGGAGGTCTTGATTTTAATCCTTTTCCTTGGGTGAGAACACAGTCGGCATTAGAAGACACAGTTCAGACATATGAACTGAATGTGGACGAAACGGTTGTAAGTATTGAGACCTTGTTCACAAACATCTATCCTGGTCTACATTCCCTTTTAGTCAATATTATCAATACTTTCAATTCAGTAAAACTTCAAATTGGGATCAAAACAATCATGTTAGATATCTTCTCACAAGTACACCAAGAAAAATATTTCAACAGCAGCTATCATGTTCTTCTGAATCAGGGAAATATATTACTGATAACCAAAAGCATGGTAAACAATATTACGCAAGCTTTGAACATGTTCACTGAAATAGGAAGTTCATGGAGTTTAATTGATATTCAAAAAGTTACATTAAACATTGCTAGATATTTACCCTTTCGAGGTGGGTCAGAAATACCACTTCCGTTTCCTTTAAGACGAAGACGGGGAGTTGCCTCAGTGCCAGTATCTCAAAATTGTTTTAACTACTGTGTAATGGCAAAACGTATTGGACTTTCGCGGAAATTAGATATAGAAAGGGTTGGGAGTTACGCAGATTTTCTCCGTGAAAATAGAGACAATAGCCTTATAGATTTTTCTGGAATACCACCTGAAGTAACCGTGGATGATATTCCTAGATTTGAAAGACAGAATGACGATATATCTGTTAATGCTTTTGGTTTTAATGAGGATGTTTATCCAATTTATATTACAAAATCTGTGAAAAGTTTTCACACAGATCTCTTGCTATTTTATGACAACGAGCAAGGAAAATCACATTGGTTATTTCTATTTGATATTTCATCATTTCTATCCAATGGAAATCGCCGAAGATACTTCTGTTTTTACTGTTTAAACGGGTTTTCCAATGAAAATAAGCGAAATCAGCACAGCGAAGCATGCAAAAAATATGGGCTACGTAAACTTTCCTTCCACAACTCTGGAACATGTGAAGTGGTACAACTGTACAAATATTCCCTACCACGTGCAGTTCGCGTATTTTTTGACTTTGAGTCTCTACGTAACGTGAAAGTTAGGGGATGTGAAGCGATCTTGGAACCCTGCAGTTTCTCATATGTCGTAACGTCTGAGGAGAAAGTGTTAGAATATGGTGTTTACGACGGTCGTGATAGTGACATCGTGTTTGTAAAAACAGCAATCGCATTAGCTCAAAAATACGTCCGAGGAATGCAGATGTTTAAAAATACCATAAGAGTAACTCCCGAAGGCAAACGCAGATGTGAAAGCAATATCTGTTGTATCTGTAACTTACCAATCACAACCCGTAGTGTTCAGCATCACAACCACACCGAGTATACGGTGAAAGGAATAAATGGAGAAAGCGTTCATGCTGGTGATTTGTTTGGTAAAGCCCACCAAGTATGCAACTTGAATCTTAAAGTGCAAACGCACCTACCATTTTTAAGCCACAATTTTGGGAAGTATGATAGTTTACAAATGTTAAGAGGTTTATCAACATGTGAGGTGGGTGAAGTAAAAACTATAGCGAAGTCTAGTAATCATTTTTTAACAATGAAGTTTAACGGAGCTCAATTTTATGATACTCTTGCACATCTTGGATGTTCATTAAAAGCCGCGGTGGAAGTTCTCCGTACTTCAGGTCTGGATAGATTTAAAGTGACTGCAAAAGTGTTTGAGAATTATACAGACGTACTTCTACAACTATTACAAAAACAAGTGTTCTGTTATGAGTATATTAATTGGGATAATTTGTACGAGTTTCGAACAGAACTTCCACCTCAATCAGAATTCTACAACTCACTACATGACGAAGCTTTATCAGATGAATTGTATGTTCACGCTCAAGAAATGTATAAGCTTTTCAATTGCAAAAACTTGGCAAATTATATGAATATTTATTGTTTGCTCGATAGTTGTCTTTTAGCCGATGTGTGGGCAAACCATTCTTCTCTAATGTATCAATTGTTCAAGGTAGAATGCCTTAATTTTCTGAGCAGTCCTGCGTTAGCATTTAGACTGGTTCTCGGGACTTCTGGGCAAAAGCTGGAGTATATTGACAACGTAGATCTTTACTTGCTAGCTCAGAAGAGCGTTATTGGTGGAATTTGCAATTTTACCGATCGATTATGTTATGCTAACTTGGAAGGAACTGAATCATACGATCCTACAAAACCAGCTCGTAGCCTTATGCAGCTTGACGTAACGTCAATGTATGGTGCCGGGATGTGTTTTAAATTAGCTGTAGGTTCTTACACGTTCCTAACTGAAGAACAAGTGGATGCTTTCGATATATTAACTGTGGACGACGAGGGTGAGTATGGATATCTCCTCGTTGCCGATTTACATATCAAAGATGAATATCATGACTTTTACGCTGATCTTCCACCTTTTCCTGAAAGGATAAAAATAGATCCGGCAGAGGCATCTTCATTCCAGCAAAATTATACGGATGAATCCAATAAAACCTTTATGCATCATTTCAAGAGCGAACAACTAATTACAAGTCTATACGATAAGGAAGACTATGTAATCCATTCCTCCTTGCTCAAATTATTTTTGCGTTTAGGTGGAATTGAAGTGCGGCGAATAAAAAAGGTCGTGCGTTATCGCCAAGTCGCCTTTATGAAAGACTTTGTTACAAAACTTTCAAACGAGAGAAAGAAAGCGTCCTCTGACGTGTTAAAAAACTTTTTCAAAATCATACTCTGCAGCACGTTTGGGTTTTCGGGCGTTCAGATTGAAAATTTTATTGATGTTAAAATTATAAAAGACAGAGAAAGTGCGTTAAGACTAATACAAATGCCGTCGTTTAAGGGCTTTACCATTGCTGCAAAAAATCTCGCGATTCTTGAAATGCAACCAGAGGACATTCTTGTGCGAAATCACTTACTGCTGTGTGGTCACATTTTGAGCTGGAGTAAGTATATCCTCTATAACACTTACTACAACGGATTTCATCGACATTTCAAGGAAAATGGAATAGTTTCAAAACTTCAATATACTGACACAGATTCATTTTTAATCTCTGCCGACATACCCTATGAGCGGTTTGTACGAGAGATTTCGCAAATTAAGGTCGACGGAAAAAAAATTATGGACATGACATTTTTACCGCCAGACCACCCTCTTTATTCTAAGGAAAATGAATCGATATTAGGTACTCTTAAATCCGAGACAAAGAATGCAAGAATATTGGCATATGCATGTCTGAAAAAGAAGTTTTATGCAGTCAAGGTAGAAGGACAAGAGGCAAAATTGAGAGGTAAAGGAATTCCAAAAAGAATATTGAAGAAACATTTTAGATTTGAGACGTATGAACAATGTCTTTTAAAAGGAAATATAATAAGAGTCAAGTGCAAATTTTTTCGAAGACTACATCAACAAATACAAGCAATAACTACGAATAAGCTAGCATTCTCAAGCTTTAGTTCTTCGAGATATCTAGTTCCAGATCGTGGTCTCACCAGCTTACCATTTGGACATTTTAGTTTGCGTGATGGTGAAGGAGAACTAATTGCAAACGAAAACACTTAAAAACGTTTTCGTAAGATTGCAACGTTTCAGTCTTTGCCTCAACATGGATAAAGAAACAATGATATCTGATCTAGTCCACCCATTTAGTTGTTTAGTTGTGGGACCCAGTAAGGTAGGGAAAAGTTCGCTGATATTTCAGTTAATAGCTAGGTTAGGCGAGTGTGTAAGTTCTAAAATTAACAAAGTGTTCTACTTTTACGGTGTTGACCAGCCAGCGTATCATACATTTGCGAAAAAGTATCCATTTGTGGAGTTTTTACCCGAATTTGACCCCAATAAAGTCACTCCAGGGTCTCTCATCGTGTTGGATGACATGCAAAACAGAATAGTTGGAGACCTACGTCATCAGCTGACGGATTTTGTTACAAAAACGTGTCACCATTCTTTAATTAGTGTAATTATTGTCCTACATAATTTGTATTGTAGTCCTCATTTAAGAACTATTGCTCTCTCCTCAGAATATTTGATTTACTTTGAAATAGCTCGCGATAAAACAATATTACGTACGTTGGGAATGCAGCAATACCCAAAAAATCCATATTATTTGCGAAACGTGTACGATTACAATAGCTCGCGATAAAACAATATTACGTACGTTGGGAATGCAGCAATACCCAAAAAATCCATATTATTTGCGGAACGTGTACGATTATATAACTGAAAGAGACAGGAGAGGCTACTTATTTATTGATATGTCAGTTTTTCAAAATTCTAAATTTAGGGTTAGAAATAGTATATTTATAAATGACGAGAACTGTCTTGTTTTCTCATCCAGTCTCTAGAAAGCCATAGCGATGGCTACACCACGTTTTGAAACCCAAAAGACTTTTCTAGAACAAATTGCGAAATCACGAGGTAAAACATTTAAATCTAAAATTTTAAAGGCAGATGGAGAACAGATCAAGACCATAGCCGAGCTCTTTATAAATATTGAAAGTTTTACATTTACAACCAAAGAGAAGCGACAACTTAGGCGTTATAAAAAAGTGTTTAAAACATTCTTTTCGAAACGATGGACAGTAGAAGCGATTAGGAAATACTTTGTGAAAAATTCTAGATTGGTCTTAATTGTGGTGGTAACGTTTTTAGTGAAATTAGTAGAAGGACTTGTTTGTGCTGTCTTGAACAATGAATAATTTCAGGGTTTATAAGCCGGTCCCTATAGATACTTATCTTAGAATGACAGATTGTGAAAGTCCTCTTTCATTGGAACCACCAAATGCAGATCACATTCTGTTACTGATTCCACCTAAACAAAAGGAGAAGGCTTCAAAAATTATACAGGTATTTAAGAAATGAGATATAAAGTTTCTATCTCTGTAAACTTCATCAGTTTTACATTCTAGTTGTTGAAGAAGAGCTCGATTTCTTGGGATGACAAGATGCAAGTCTTACAAAGGGGGAATGCGATCCCAAACAGCAATTTGGTGGACATTTTAATGTTTTTAACCCAGTCCATGACAAGTACAAAAACCAATCTTATTGGACTCAGCCTCATTCTTAATGAGCTCAAGGCCGGGAACGTTCCCCTTTCCCTTCTTGCGAAGCCTGCAAGAGACATGATTTCCAATGGTGTTGATGCAATTGAGAATGTAAATAATGTATGTAAATGGACAACTGTTGAAAATTTTAAACTTTTGAAATAAATGTTTTATTAACTTCTCCTTCTACACGACAGACATGGTGTTACTACATTTCTCATTTTTACAAAAGGCTGAATATTTCGTGCATAAAACTTAACTACGTGCTCGTCATTTTTTATTTTATTCGTATTAAATCTATACAGCATTCTACATAACGACATACCACGTAAAAGCATAAATGCTATATAAAGACACCAGTGCCCACAAACGGCGGAGGAATCTGCTTGGAGAGCATTACAATTTTCAAAAGACGGACTTAAAGTTTGAAACTTTTTTGCATAATCTTGCAACTGCTCACCATAACTATCAAATACTGTCACTATATTATATTTGTTAGCATACAGCAACACCCAATGTTTGCCCGGTAGATTTCTAGATGTATTTGAAATAAATACTTTTGGTGAGGCAGCACGCTTAAACTTGTTAATGTCAGAAGGTGTAATAACATCATAACTTTCTACATTATATTTTTTACACATGTATTCTAACGCCACAAATAACTGATTTGAATTCATGTTAGTGTGGCTTTTAAATTTATACCGTTGGATCCAACAAGCATAGAACTAGCAGTTTGGGCGAGGACTATCATTGTTAAATTTGTTGTTGTCCCGTTTTTAAAAGTTACGTGAATTGTTAAGTTTCCAGTTTTTGGGCAAGTAGTAAACTCATTTGCAAATAATTTAAAACTATAAAGTGTATACCCGTTCAAGTAATTCTGCCTGTTAATTCCTATCGAATTGTAGCCTAACGCTAAAGATCGTATCAAACTACTATAGCCCAACAAATACTCGGTGTCTGAAATATTTATATTATTATAATCCGTGGTTGTATTATCGACTTGGACTTGAATATTAGTCAAGCCAAACCTAGAGAAATTAAATCCGTTCTCACTATATTTTCCGTTCAACGAGTTTGTAGTTACAATACCTATAGTTAAAATTTCAGGCAGATCCTGACTGTTAAAGATATTTTCAACAGTGGCGTTAACGGTTCCGGTAGCAATGTTTACCGTTCTAATAACGGTCTTGTTAAAATCATAAACGATTTCGTTCTTTTCGTACAGCCGTTGGTGCATGTGATATAGATTTTCTGTTACAACCAATTTATGTAGAAATAGAACGCACTGCTCAAATTCTACTTTATATTTTGTGGTGTCTGTACCGCTTAACAATGCAAACTCTGGTGAGGCTTTTGTAAGCCTCAGCTTGATATCTAACTCTGGATAAAGTACCTTATCCGCGCACCAAATATCGTCAAAGATGGGTGTTGTCACTTCGACAAGTTTGCTCCCTTTAATAAAATCTTTACGAGTTTTGTAAGATCCATTGATATCTCCAATTACGGATGGGGCATCATCATAAATATACAAAGAGTTTTCTAGTTCGTTGTTTTTGTAATCTTGGGGATATGATAAAATTGTTTTTAAATAGCTGAGATAGGGGTAGCTGCTACAAGAACTAACAAGGTTTTGATTAATGTAAAACTGTAAATCTTGAAAAACGCTGCTGCCAAAATTATTGGTGAGTGATATGTCGTCCACGTCAGCCAGCGAACTACCATCGGCTTTTTTTACTCGAAACGTAATGTACAGGTAGGAGTTTCTCAAGTCTAAGTAGGTCGCAGGAAGGCCGGAAACCTATAGTAAACGTTTCTGTTACATCATCCTTTTTGCAATCAACGTTTTTAAGACGTCATAAGCTCACCCCAAATTCGATGTAAGAATTCTCATCCTTCAGCGAAGTTAATGGAAAAACTTTTTGGTAGAAAGCCGCTTTGACAGCTTTTTCAACTAAAGGACGATCTAAGTAATCTAAACTGCTTGGATATCCGCCTTTGGGATCCATTATTTCCTTTTTCTTTTACACCGTTTTGGTTTCACACACTTTCTCTTGCCTCGTTTTTTACGACCACTTCCTTGAAGAAAATCCAACTTGCTTCTACTTTTAACACGTGCGGTTTTCCTCTTTTTATACTTTTTCCCTCCTACTTGTGCTTTCTTTGGTTTGGCTTTTCCCCCAACTTGTGACTTGCCTCTTCCTTTCTGACGTTTTGGTGCTTTCTTCATCTTTGCAGCCGACGATAGCGGCAAAAGCCGCGTATCGGTTGTATTTAGTAGCCCCAATTTCATATTGGTCGTTGTCTCAAGTGAAACACACAAGTCACGTCAGTTTTAAATGGAATTAAGTCCCCTACTTCGTTTGTGAGTTTAACTTGGAAGCAACTAATCTCTTTGCAGTTGAGTGGACAGTAATATACTGTTGGAAAAATTACACTCTCACGACTATTTGTCCTTTGATGAGGTAACATTCGAACAAGGTTTTGTCGTGTGGCATTAAATACTTGCGGAATAATTATGTTGGTGTGTACTAGTATTTTTTCATTTTCACGAAACAGTTCTACTTTATATTTATGATTCGGCTGCAGCATATCTCCACCACAACCGAACATAAACAAAATATGTCTGCTTGCGCTAATTGTATATTTTGGGTTCTCTGTCTCTAAAGTAACAAAATCCCCATCGGCAATGAACGACAAGTCCGTAATATCCACATTTAGTAATGCTTCATTTATTTTACTAACAAATCCTATTACATTTAATTCTTCCGGTTCTTCAACATGAACTTTTGTTTCTTTCGCAAGTTTTAAAATTTGGAACTTTAATTGAGTGTTTATGTCTAAATTGTTATATGCCGCGGTGTTGAATGGATTCTCACTAAGCGGTGCACTACTCACATATAATTCATTCTCAAACCCAAATACTTTTCTGAAATTATCTGATAACTTTAGTACCGTTTCTGGATAACCGTTGTTTATTCGGTAATGAAACTTACCACCCAAATTCACCAAACGTATATCTACAGGAATATTGTTTTCCCTTGTGTTGTTGTTAAACGATGTCACGTCCATAAATTGGTTCTTATTTTTAATCACTTCAAGAGTTGCATGTGTTGTGGAACCATTGGAAATGGTGATGGTGTTGTCGTCTTCTTCATATCCAAATAGATTTGTACACGGTGTGTAATAGATCTCACAAATTCCGATATCGTAGAAAAGATCTGGAATCACGATAGGTGTGTTTAAGATTGTGTAATAGTTTGAGTGTGTGTTGTTGGTGTCTTGTTTCTTAGCGTTACTGCTTGATACTGTAAGGAATCCGGAAGGGTCCATTTTTGTTGCTACCACACGACTGGCTAGGTGTGTGTTCTGTGTTTATCTGCTTTTAGTGACACATTCACGTCCACATTTTGTCTGTGGACGTGAATGTGAAGTCGCCGCACGCAGTACTTTCTTCAGTAACTTTGCCAATCTACCGCCTTCGACGGTATCTTGGCAAAGGTATTTCAGAAAATCGCGAACACG
>JAANSN010005548.1:0-12225 GCA_036850665.1 Dicranocentrus wangi
GACTGCCTTTCTTCAGTCTTGAGATGGGAATGGATTAGAGTAAGGTATAATATTATGGAATTGAGTTGAGATTTCGTTGCCCACCCGTAGTAAGGTAAGGATGTCGGCAATCCATTGTTTTGACATTGAGTCGACAGATATGAAATTGGCAATGGGAATACCTGCGCTATTGGAAAGGGTGAAACAAGAAGGGAAGAAGTGGTTAGGAAATTCTCATATATCAAGAATTGTCTTGGCGCATTGTTATCTAAACAAAAACAAACTCCAGCGTACTGACTGACCATATGGCTGAGCAAAAAAAAAACTTTTCACGGAAAAATCCTTGGCTAACAACCTTAATTCTTTACATTTTTAACGACTAGCATATAAATCATTTTTCTAACAGTCAAAAACAGAAGCAGCTCAATTAGTGCATACAAGCTTTTAACAAACGCAAGCCAAGCTCATATGGGAAGCTATAGCGTGTTGGTTTGAGAAAGATGAAATATAACTGATAGCACATTAAATTCCAAAAAATAATTTGATTTCACACCTTCCAGCTTTGTTAGAAACTTCCACTTAAAATACCTACATAATATTCGCTGGGAAAGTTTAACTCTCTCTCTTCTTTTCCTCATTTTCAGCTTCACAAGGACGTGCTGTTGGTTTCATATAACACGGAAACTAGTCATCAGCTTAAGTCTCCGTTCCTTGATTGTTTGAAACTTTATAAGTAATTACATTTTGTTTACAAAGCCTACCAATGGAATTAGAAATGTCTGTCGCAGGTATTTCAAAAGTTTCTTTCACGAACATAATAATAACGCAATTTCATGAAAGAAAACACTCTCAATCTATCCTTGGTCAAACGTGAAGCTGTGGTTGGCTATAAATGACGCAAATTGGCAAATTGGACAATCAACGTGAGCTAAACGAGACCGAGCTGGCTGTTAGTGATCGCTCGTTGCGTTGATGTGTGCTTCATTCATTCAATCATTAATCTAATTAAGGTGTTTATGTATCCAGTCTTCCAAAAACATAGCCATGCCATAGACATTATTACACATTTACTAAAATACTGTTTACTTGTGCGTCCAACGCGAGACTCACATAATCCAGCAGACTAGAAGAGTTTTAGCAAGGCAATTGCTAATTTAATTTTGCATCTTGCCGACGCGACGCGACACGATGTGTGCAAGCAAGCAATCGCAACTTTCCAGAGAGATGTTAAGTTTGCGTGTTTCGTGTAGCTTGTGTAGTTGTTGAACATCAAAAGTTGAGTCTGGGATGATGATACACGAAGATCGATGGATGTGGGGAAGGGGAAGGGGAGGAGGGGATGGATGTGTGTTTGTGTGTGTGTGTGTGTATTGTTTGAATTTCATATTGTTTTCCCATCCCAACAGATTATGAAACGAGAGGAAGTTTTTTTCCGCATGAATTCTTTCTTGGAGTTGAGGGGAATTGAAGAGTGGAGTAAAGCATTTCTCCTCGAGACGAAGACGATGAGAGTGTTTCCCTTGAAACTCTGTACTTTTTTTCTATTGTGTTTACACGGAAAAAAGGATTGACAGTGAAAGTGAAGCTCGCTGCTCTAGGAGGAGGAGATGATGATGATGTAAAGTTAACCTTGGGAAAAGTTTTTATTTTCGTGGAGGAATATAAAGAAAATGCTAGATGCTGAATTAGAATTGCGAGGAGAGAGATGAGGGGGAAATTGATTAATGAATGATATCCCGCTTAAATTCCCAATTCATCCCGACTTTCCCTGGGTCCCCGTCACTGTGATCGCTCATTGTCACAAAAATGATTACAAGAGTTACAAAGCCGATATCCATAGTCGGCTAAAAATCGGTATTGTATATATCGGCCCTGAAAGTTTATATTGGGATGGGGTGACGATGAGTTTTAATTACAACTACTGTTACTCTACTGGTTTTTGGGTTTCTTCAGAATCTTACAATTAGATGATACGGTATATTTTTATTAGATTGATTTACATTCTCCGACAGTGGCAAATTAAATTCGATGTAATTCTCTTGTTGTTGATAAACTTTTGCGTTGTTATTTTTAAATGTAATAGCTGCTAGTGTCAACCTTTCGTAGATTGTTTCTCGGTCCGCTAATGGTTGATAGATGTATTCGAGAGAAACATGTACATATTGTGTAATGGCTGTTGTTGTTTCATTGAAGTCAAAACTTAATTTCTATTGTTTGCTGCGTAAACTAAATATTTCACTTTTCGCTGCTAAAATGTTATTCCGGCTTAATCCTCCGTTTGAGAGGACCAACAAGTGCTCTAGAGAACAAAACTCAAAAAATATCCTATCTCAGGATCTCAGGTACCTATGTTAAATTGTCTTGAACTTACCCTTTTTTGAGCAATAATACCCCTGAATTGTTTGCGAGAAAGCAGGAACAAAGTGGAGAAAGGTGAAGTGAAATATCATGTTGAATTCATATTGCCTATAAGATATTATGCCTACCGAATTCCTAGCATTTTTTGAGGCATCATCATGAGAAAAGAACAAAATGGTACAACAACTTACAACGCAAGTGTTGCAACCGCAACCAAAGTACCTAAATACTAACCGTAAGTAGGATTTGCAGTGAGAATTTGACTAACAAGATGGACTTACAGCTACGATGAGGATCGACTTTAAAAACACAAGCCCGATAATAACGCACACGTACACACAGCTTATAACTTTAAATGGTACAACAACTTACAACGCAAGTGTTGCAACCGCAACCAAAGTACCTAAATACTAACCGTAAGTAGGATTTGCAGTGAGAATTTAACTAACAAGATGGACTTACAGCTACGATGAGGATCGACTTTAAAAACACAAGCCCGATAATAACGCACACGTACACACAGCTTATAACTTTGGTTTTAAATGACTCAAAATTTTTCAATTTTATTACCTATTCAAACTTAACTTCCAAGCACTTATTTCTCAATTTATTTCACGAATTTAAAAATTAAGATTACTTTTCGTTTTAGAGTTGGTGTCTCTGGACCCCACTACTGCCACGACAAACTGAAACAAAAATCTAAAATCCAGGTTCATTTTGCAGTTGGGATTCTCTGGACCAGTCCCGTCCATTGATTCTTTGATTATTATTTGTTCCTCCTAGCGAGAAACTGAACGTCTCTACTTAAATCAAAAACGTACTCGCAGTCGTACTCAAAGTTGGAATTGATTCTTCATCGTTTTAATTTGTAGAAGCATGGTTTATTTCCAACAGCAAGACACACTTGTCACGCGTCGTAGTAGTCGTTTGGCAGGGCAAACTTTTATCTTAACCTATGGTTCTGTAGGAAATTTCGAGAAAGTTATCAAAATTCTTATGGTATATATAATTTAGCCATGGCGAGTTGCGAAATATACACGTTTCTCCGAAAAAGGGAGAATCTGAAAAACTGACAGAATTTTGATATACTTTACAAACTTGAAAATACTCAATACTAAACCGCAGTGTACGGACGGTGTATTGTTTTCTTTGTTTGTGATTGTGTCTGTTCTGTTTCATCCCTGTGCTGTTCGTAGGATTGCAAGTGTGAATAGTCAGTGTGCAGAGTTGGATGGTCGTAGCAGTCAAGTTATCCGTTAGCTCTCGACCAAGAACCCTTTTTGTTAACGTTTTCAGTCTAATTTTTAGGGTTTTAAATCGTCTTCCTCCTATGTACCTACAACCTCACAGTAGTGTCGACCAAGTAGCTGGGAGCGCGCTGTTCTATACTGAGGGCGCCTATAATCTCAAAGCTTGCACAAAAATAAAACTCTTCTCCAATCATCGGCCAATACTACTCGAATCGCTGTTGAATTTGGGGGAGGGATAGAGGGCCGCGAGGTCTTCCGGTTTCCGTTAGACTCATAAAATCTTGATTTTGAAATAGTTAATTATTGAGCAGTTGCTCTTCGTGATTATATTTGTATAATGATTTTGTGATTCGTGCTGAGAAATAGTTCGAATAAAAGACTCGTCAAAATTAAAATACATACAAAGCAGTATAACTGCGGCCCGGTAAAATCCAGTTGTAAAGCAGCAAACATTAACTCTTTGAAAGTGAGCTTCTCGAGCTTACAGGCAGAATGAAAAATGTGTTCACTTCTAGGTACCAAGTTAACCAACCACCCATGGCATGTGCATATCTCACATTTTCTCAGCCGTAAAAATCCCCCCTCTCTCTCTCAGTTGTTGAGTGGTGACAAACACATTTTTTGCTTTTAATATTATGCCATAAACCGTGTCCAAGCTGTCTCGTCATATCTCTTTCGCTAAAACTAAGAAACCAGAAAACTCACCACCAGACAGGTATTAACACTGTGTAAACAAGGATAACAAGACAGGTAGCTAACCATATATATTCGATTTGCATTACGCGGACGACGTCAACTTGGGTAATAAAACCGTAAAAAACTTGGTTTTATGACTAGCGTGCAGCAGTAGTGTCCCATGTTGTACGTCATGTGAAGCAAGTGTCTAAAGCATTTTGGCAAAATAACACTTTTTTCTTTGGAGGAAACCCATTTTCCGGAGCGAGAAAAAATCTTTCTTGTGGAATGCATAAAACCACACACGGACGATGACGGACACAATGGTTTCGTGTGGCAAAGTAAAGTAGCCTATAACACCCTCTCCGTCAAACAGAATGATATTTTTTGCGAGCTGCCAACCAACCAACCAACCGCTGGAGCATACCACTATTGTAAATCCTCTTTCGTTTGTTTTTTCTGAGGACATTGTCAGCATTGCCATCAAGGTTATATCAGCATCATCACCACCATCATCAATGCCAGTCAGCACACTTCGGTTTAGCCCTCATTTTCCGTCATCATCCCTGCCATAGTCATAATAACATCTCGTGTTTTACGGTCAATAAAGGTGTCATCACTGTCATCCTCCTTTTATCACGTCTAATTCCCCCATTTCTCATTTGAAACTTCCCATTCAGCAGCCTCGTCGTGAGTCGCGAACGTCAACATTATATGATTATATGATCCTGTCACCTGATATACCTATATTTATGACAAAAAATGTCTTATTTTACCCAAGGATATCCCAAGCTGAACGCTTTATTGCCCCTTTTTATCTTTTTTGAACTTTTTAACACCTTATTTACCTTCTCCAACCTGTCTAGAGCTTAATTCTTCTTTGTTCGTGCTTTCCACTTTTTGTCGTGCGTCACCAGTCACCAGCCACCAACCCTCCACCGCAATCGACTATCGCCCCAGGTACAGACTGGTGATTTTCAAGTAGTTTTTTCTTCTTCTCTTTTTTTGGTTCAAAATGCGGAACATATATAGTTTTAATGTCTTTTTTGCCCGTGAACTGTCCAGATGATAATGGCCATTTATAAGCACATTGGTTTTTGGTTTGGTTGGGTGCAATTGTTACCGGGAATGTCGTGCGATCAAGGGCGCCATCACAAGTAAAAAAAATCCCTTTCCGCCTACGTGTTCTTTTTCTTTTCTTGTTCGAGCTCTCTGATTGCTCCAGTATGCATTAGATTTGGAGACTTTTCGGGTAATAAAAAGTTTAACCTACGTTCTGAACCAGGGACATACACATCCTCTTAATTATCATAATTTATATAACGACTATTATTTTGTGAGTTCAGCTACTACTACGAAATATATATTTCCTAGTTGAAATACCAGAACGAGTTACGAGTCCTTCTGACTTCTGACCCTGTATTCCCGTGAGAGACAAACGCTCCTTCTAAATTAAATATTGCTCTCCAAAGTCCCCGGAAAACTAATCAGGAAGATATGGATCACGTTGTAAATCTTTTGTAAAGGAGAAAAATTGGCCACATCCATCCTCCAAAATAGCCTGACATTGTCTTTCCCAAACTTTCTATAAGTCTTTGCCATTTTGCAGAGAGCATCCTTTGATCTCCTGGTAATTAATACAACGAAGCAACTTTTACGTTTTTTGTTTCCGAAAAAAAAAATCGACTTTCTCATTATTACTTTTTTTTGCCGTGAATGAATGAGCGTAGTTTTGATTCTTTCTCTCGTACTTTTGAGAATTACACACACTATGTCTTCCCATGTCTATTAAATGGGCCCCTTGATTGGTAGTACGGGATCGGATCGGATCGCATACTTGGAATTCTTTGAACAAAGTCGAGGTCTCAGGGGACAACAAAAACAACAAATAAAACGTGCTACTTGGCACTTTTATCCGATCCATATAGGTTTCTTTCTCTGCTGAATGGGCAACTTTGTAAAAATTGATTAATAGAGATGAGCTGTAATCCACCAAGTGAGCCATACAAGCATTCCTTGTTCACACTGTTCAGCATTGTTTTAAGAAAGAATAAGCTTTTTAGCAAAATACAAATTTGCTTTTTGACTTTGTTCCAACTTGGAGATAAAAACTTGTATACATCATCATCATCACCACACTTGTACTTACCTACAGTAGTAGTCCATATCAATAAGCTTCACCACATCAAAATATATCGGACATTGGCACGAGAGAATTCATACTAATTGCTTTGCATCTTTGGAGCCAGACAACAGGCCGCTGGGTCGTGAATCTAAAACAGCGACACTTGCACAAAAGCAAATANAAGCTTCACCACATCAAAATATATCGGACATTGGCACGAGAGAATTCATACTAATTGCTTTGCATCTTTGGAGCCAGACAACAGGCCGCTGGGTCGTGAATCTAAACCAGCGACACTTGCACAAAAGCAAATACAGAAGCATTTTTGATGAAATCTCCAACTTTATTATACCTCTGCATCTCCGCATATTTTCGTTATTTAATCCGCCTACAGAAATATATAATATTAGAAACAAACAAAAAAAGCACTACACACTTTTTTGCTTTTTGCAGACATCACTATATATACAATCTAAATGACTCATTCAATTATATGTAGCATATCACACAAAGGAGCAAAAATAAAATAAAAAATGCATGCATGGCATAGCGTAAATTAAACGATTTTTTGGCAACTTGTCAGATTCAATGCTCACTCACACACTCAAAGAATTTCCTTGTGTGTGGACCTATAGGACGACGAGATGTGCCTAAACACACTGCCGCATTTTGTGACTGCTGCGTGTCTAACGTACTATATTGAATTCATTCACGTTCATCATACCATTAGTACAATATGGCAAAAGATTTTGCTGGTAAGAATACACAAGGATATTTTTAGAAGGCAGACTATGACTTTCCTGGTTTTCCTGCATTGGCGTGTGCGGTGGGCATGAGTTCTGGTGCTTGCTTGGTGCAAGTTAGTGTCTCGCTCGGTTCGGTGTATTATAGCATAATATGTAGTCCTATATGTAAGTACATGGCACTGGCACACCAATCCGAATTTTCACCAGAGTGTTTCCACCCGGAGGAGCTCCACAGTAGTAAAATATTTTTTCAAGACTGAGGCTACTGCTGCTGCTATACCACTAGTGTGCCATTCCACGAAGGACATTGATTTGCAATTTTCCTCCGCTAACTACAATATTTTAGCGGAAAATAGTAGCCCCGAATTATACTTATCAATTGAGGAGATTTGAAAACTCTCCACACACCACACCACATCCCAGTGGTCTACTAGTTAGTCTAATGAACTTTCATTTCGAGGAGGGGAAGACGGATCCCGACCGAATATTCCTACACACATTTTTTTTTATTTCCTCTCTTTCTCGGT
This sequence comes from Dicranocentrus wangi, assembly GCA_036850665.1. Classification (NCBI taxonomy): domain Eukaryota; kingdom Metazoa; phylum Arthropoda; class Collembola; order Entomobryomorpha; family Entomobryidae; genus Dicranocentrus; species Dicranocentrus wangi. Next base: position 7,661 of record JAANSN010005548.1, read on the forward strand.
AATTACAAACTCCCGACTCATCTCTGAACTCACCAGCGGAGGAAGCGAGACTGCTCTGAGACAGCACACAGCTCACCAATTTGAGTGGGCTAGCAGAAGGAAGAAGAAGAAGAAAAAAACACATCATTCCCTTTTGTTATTATTATCAGAAGGATATGATGAGTGGTGATGGTGGTGGTGTGTGATATCATCATATCAACATGATCATTCTAGTCTCGAGCTCTTTAATGGCAATGGCCAACTGACTCTAGTCAGAGTTCTCCTCGGTTTTGTCTCTTGAAAAATATTTTAGGAAAGTGGAGAAAAGTTTTTTTTAATATTATTTTTGTGATAATCTGGGCAGTGTCCCCGCATTAGTTTTTTGATATACGTGAGAGGAAAAAACTCATCATCAAAAAAATGATGATGATGAGAGTGGTGATGGGATCAGGAGTTGAGTCCATTACGAAAATATTATTATTATTATCGTAAAAGAAAAAGAAGCAATTAAAAAAGTGTAGAGAGACTTTTTCCGAAGAGGCAAAAAAAATATATTATCCATCCCATCCCAATCCAACCTAGATAGAGACCATCTGCTACTGTGCTGTGATTTGGTAGGAAGACTCGAAGCAAGCTTTTTTTCTTTCGTTCGTCTGCAGTTTTTTTTATAGTAACTACCCCTGACAATCATGAAGAATCCGACAGTTGGGAAACCCGGAGTAAACTACTACGCCCTCCTAGGCGTTCACTCCACCGCCACCCAAGATGAAATCACGAGATCATTCCGGAAGCGGATTTTGCAAGTCCACCTGGACAAAATGGGACCAGAGGATGACAGCGAGGTTTGCTACCTCACTATCGAAGCTCACAGGATCCTCTCGGATAAAACGTTACGGGCCAAGTACGACGTTGAGAGGAGCTCCTCCAAGGATTACAAAGCTCAACAGGAAGTGTTCATTCCAGCGGGGTATATCTGCTACGATGTCGGCCACCACCAAATGTCCCGGCAGCTCCTGGATAGCATAACCAACTGGACGAGTGAGTATGACAAGTGCGCCGACGAGCTTAGTGACAATTACTTTCACTGCTTTTCCCAACTTGTGACTCAGGTCATGTGTGATAGTGATCAAGAGCCGGGGACAGAGATTGATATGTATAATGTACCCAAGCCACTGCCACTCGAGCACTTTTACTGCGGGATTTGCGAAAAGAATTATATCACAGAGACGCACCACTGGGATATCGTCGTCAATCCGTATAGGGCCATGTTTTACTCGGACGTGCAGGGGATTTCCGCGCTGAGCGCGTACTTTCAGGGGCTGATTGGGTCCAAATTCTTTAACTGGGAGCCCAGGTAAAATATATACATACTATAAACATGTACTATATGGAATACTGTTTGAAAATGGAAAAGCTATGCTCGCAGATTGATTATTTTTTTATATTAAAATACCTATGCTCCTTGAATGCATGGCACTTTTTTTGTCTATATATGTATATAGATACCTGCCCACCCGTCTTCTCGGAATTTGGGGCTCGGCGGAATGGTCCATGCTCACACTTCTCCACCAGGAAGCCTCCGTAATCCTCAAAGAATGTGATTATCATCCCTCACGCTCCCCTCCGTCGGAGGACTCCCTAGCCTGCACAATATCCAAACTGGAGAGCTACACCGAGTCAAAAAGTAAAGGGAAAGGTGAAAGCTTTCTCTCCTCGCACACCACATTTCTCCGTCGCTCCCTCATCCAAAACCTGGTCTGGGTTCTCGAGAACAAGGAGCAAGTGGAGCAAATGATGTCCCGCATGAGTGAGCTCATATGTCAGGATGATTTACAAGAAATCCTCTGTCTCGGCATGGCGATGAGGAATGTCCTCTCCTTCGGCCAGTCGGAGTGGGAGCAGCTCATCCAAGACGGGCTGGCAGAGGAGCAATTCGAGCTGGCCATGTTGTGGACCATGCTGGCCGTGGAGTCGGGAGACAAAAGCAGGGGAGACTGGTTTCAGCTCGGAATGACAATCCGAACCAGCGACCCTGTCCTCGCTCACTTTTGCTTTCTGCTCTCCGGCTGCGAGTCAGAGGCAGCGTGGGAGGATCTGGCAAACATTTTCACCCGAAACGGAGCTCATTACGCGGCCGTGGAGTATCACCTAAACAAAGGCAACTTGTTCGGATTGTTGCACAAGTCGAGAGCTCTACAAACGCTGGATCCCGAAGGGGCCGCAATTTATTCTGGAATTTATCACGCCACGAGGATAAAAGGCCTCCTTCAGGTGTTGACAAAGAGGAGTCGGCAGTGCTCCAGTGTGAACAATAGCGCGCACAATGCCGAGCTCGAGGAACTTATTGAAATCGTTCAAGACTTGGCATCTGCCTCGAACCCATTAGAAGGGTTCAGGATAATTGTGAGTACGTGGCCGGATGTGTTTGAAGAGTCTCCTGGGACCTGGGTCCACAGAGCAACGATCCAATTCCTACGGAGAGGTCGGATTAACCTGAAATCAGCCAAATTAATTCTTGCTGCAGCTCACTTTCTTCCGGTGGATGAGAGGCTGGATGAAATTTCCCATGTTTCGGAAGAGGCATCCGGGCTCACACGCGAGTTGTTGGAACGTGCTCTGGAGACAAATGACTTTGAATTGCTTACAGATGTCCTACTACATTTAAATAAAAGAATGCTAGCCACAGCTGAAGGATATTTGGAGGAAATAAATCCACCTCCTCCACCACCCAAAGTGAATTCTGATGAGGAAATGGAATTCCAAGAGGAAGAACAAGACGGGGACAAAGAGAATCCCCCACCACATCCTCCACCATCACCACCACCGCAGCAGCAGATGAATACTCCGGGTCATAAATCAGCCATGGTTCTCCTCCTCTCCGGCTCAATTCACAAAGTCAAGGAGGAATGGCTGGCAGCCATGAAGGACTACCAGAATGCATTGCTCTCAGCACCTGAGTGCATGCACAGGGTGCTCCCTTGCGTTTCCAAATTAGTGCAGGATATCCAGTTCCACGAGGCTGTGGTCTCCCAAGTTCAAAATGAAATTACAGAGTTACAACGGTCCCTCGTCAACCGGGAGTATCCCGACATTGACAAGTACTGCAGTGACCAGAGGCCATCCCTCTTGTTGACTGACGTCGCCCCCAAGATGGACTACGGCTATAAAGACTGTGTAGCTAAAATCCAGGGAGATCCGGACAAAATACCGGGTCCACCGCCAGAAGACGAGCCTATGGAAGCACCCCCTCCGCCTCCGGCAAACACCCCGATGGTCACGCTGGACAAAAACGAGGAGGCAATCCAGTCCGGCCAGTCGGATGGGCAGATGGACCAGCTGAGCGCTGCCTTGGCGTATGTCGACCTCCTCAAGGCGCTCCCCGTCCAGATGCATCCCGGCCCCATCGTCATGGCCGCCTCTCACTTCCTCCGAGCGATGGACGACTCTGATGAAATGGGAAAGTTGTACGCGTATCGGAATGCAATTATGCTAATGGCGGAAAATCTGCTTCGGGTGGATCGCAAGCTGCAAGCGACAATCCATCACGGACTCACTCATAAACACATGCTCAGCATTCTGCTAAGCGCCCACGAAAAACTGTCCAAAGCCCTAGCTGCCAAAAAATCAGAGCAAGAAGACTGTGTAGAGAATAAAAAAGTGGAGGACAGGAGCCACTCGCCCACGTCACCAGAGGACGACGAGGTTGCTGGGAAAAATGACAAGGACAAAAAGAAAAAGGATCTCATCAGAAAGTCGGAAGCGCACGTCATTTCAAAATTCCTCAAGAATGTTGTCAACTTTCCAAAGGTCGAGCCGTTGGCAAGTATACCCACTCTAAATTGCTCGGATCTGGTCTATGTGGAAACCCTTGGGAACTCCTTCCTCAGCCAGTTTTGTGCGGACAAAGTGAGACAAAAACATCAATCCCCGCTGATTCCCAAGCATCTACATGCCTACACTCATTTCGTCGAGGTGATGAAAGGGCGAAGCACTCTGAGCGACTTTCCACAGGCCAGGGTAAGAGCCATGGAGGAGCTGCTCGCACTGCGGGGATGGAACCTGGGGGACGTGGAGCGGAAAATGAGTTGGCCTTTCCTAACCCTCCAAGACGGATTCTCGCCACCGCTAACCTGCCTCCTTCGACTGAGAGACCCTATCAGATCGTACCGGAGCATTGATGGATTTCACATTGACTACGGGAGCGGAACAGTGTGCCTCCTTTTGAGTCGAGACACGTTGAACCCGGTGGACACTCTGTTTGATGTGCATGACATTCGTGACGTGGTCGGGTTGAGTGGCTCGGGGATCATGGAGAAAATCCTGTTCAGCCTAGAATCTCCAGATCCCACCTTGAGCTCCCATCCCTTTAGAGAGGGGAAAATTAGTATAGGTCGTAATAACAAAGGTAGTCATTACAATAACTCAAAATTTCAGCAAAAAGCGTGGTCCCAGCTGCCGGAAAGCGTGCAGTATACCCTGTCCCGGGTATCCATGCTCCTCTGCTACCTTGCCAGCGGGCTGGAGCTCAGCTCCGAGACCCCGTTTTGGATGAAGAGAACTGATGAGGGTCTCCTCGCCCGGTTGGA
>JAANSN010005549.1:0-12225 GCA_036850665.1 Dicranocentrus wangi
TTCGCCAATTTATACCAAAAAGTCATGAAGTTTAAATGTATCCCGGCTTTATAGAATTCGCCAAATTAGATCATAATAAATTCCAAACGTTTTAAAAATACGTAAATTGCGTAACCACATGCATAATATTCATTCAAAGTATTCAAACGCACAACAGGTATTCATATTATCACGCATGCATAAGCGCGAGAGATGGGGCAAGGTGAGACACGACAGGAAAATCGTTTTCTAGTTATTCAAAACTTGAACCACCCGCTCCGCCCTCCCGTTTTCCTCATTCCATCACGTTGTCAGTAAAACGTTAGCGTTATTACTTGATTGAACAACTTGATGATATGACGAGCTCACCTGTGTCATCTCTCTCGTTTTAACATTCAACAACAACAACGTTTTCTGTGTCCTGCCAAATCTCTTGCGAACTGATCCAACCAACCCAAAAGAGGAAAAAAACTAAAACTCTCCAGTGATAACACCACCTCCACAGATTTTTTTTCTTCTCAATTCCAAAAGTTTGTCTGAGTCTGAATCCACTTCTGTCACCTGTCTGTCTACAGTAGTGTCTACCTGTCACCTCCATATAAAAAAATTCCGTGTGTAACCCGTTGGCGTCGTGTGCATTAAATCAACGGTGTCAAACTCAAAATGTCCAAGGTCATCCTTCAGAGTTCAGATGAGGAGAACTTCCCCGTGGAAGTGGAGATCGCCAAAATGTCTACAACGATCAAGACAATGCTGGAGGATTTGGGTCTCTCCAATGAGGAGGGACGCGAGGAGCACATCCCTTTACCAAATGTACGTGGCGAGATTCTCAGGCTTGTTATCCAGTGGGCTGAGCACCATAAGGTAAAAACCTTTCGGGATTTCAAAACCAAATCTGTCTCAAGTACCTAGAATACCTTGTTGTTGTTCCATGAAAATGAAAGGTTCCAGTCGAAATACTAGGAACGGAATGGCGTGTGTGTAACCATGTAATAATGCCGTTTTTATGGGAAAATGATAAAGTCCTTCATATTCGTTCGTCAGTCCAGTCCAGTGTACGTAAAATATTTATTCGTCCGTTTTTTGTTGCTCCTTTTGTAGAATGACCCACCACTCCCTGAAGATGATGACACTCGTGAGAAACGAACGGATGACATTATTCAGTGGGATCAGGACTTCTTAAGAGTTGAACAAGCGATTCTGTTCGACTTAATCTTGGTGAGTTTTTTTTATCTCATGGTGAAAGTGAAAGTCAGTGTTTTCCATGGCACACAGGAGGACATCTAAAAGGCATGTTTGTTTCCTCTTTCAGGCTGCCAACTACTTGGATATCAAAGGATTGCTTGATGTGACCTGCAAGACTGTTGCAAACATGATAAAAGGGAAAACCCCTGAGGAAATTCGCAAAACTTTTAACATCAAAAATGACTTCACACCAGCCGAAGAAGAACAAATCCGGAAGGAGAATGAGTGGTGTGAAGAGAAGTGAGAAATCAATTTGCATAATGTCAATGAACGAATTCCTGCATTTTTAGGAGAAATGTGAAATATTCTGACTATGATACCATGTCTTTAGGATGAGTCTGATGAATGTATTATTTTGCACTGTAAAATCGCAATGATAATGAACAAGTATGTACTTAAACCTTGGTAGCAAAAATTCATTCGTAACGTTTAAAAATGAAAAAATGAAATAAAAATCGTGTTGCTTTTTGATCTGTTCTCTAAATCCTGGTCGTTGTTGTATGCTTAATTTAATTTTGAGAGTTGAAAATGAGAATGTCAATAAATCCCGATTGCATGTATATACTCAAATACTCAAATATATTAATGGAGATAAATGGTATACGTACAATAATGTTGCAATAAAAATGCTTGTTATAGGCTACCGACTGCCGACCAACTATCTCATTATCACCAAAGATTTTTAAGATTAAGCGATACTTTATCAACTTTCATGGAATCCATTATCTATTGTTTACATACGGATGGATGTAATTTAGGTAGCTTAGATTTCAATGAGTATTTTTCGTCCACTTCAAACAGTTCAAACTGAAATCATGCCTATTATATTCACGTTGGCACACTTCATATATGTTTATTTATGCATTTTGCAACTAGTCTCTCTTCCTATTTCGCTTCCCACTATTTGGTTTTCTGCTTTGTTGAAAGTTTTCTTCAGTAATACAAATGGCAAGATTTGGGTGCACCTTTCTCGTCCTTGCGGCATCAACATTGTTGACACCGCCATGCTCATCTTCTGCAGGGAAGGGTAAGAAATCCTCTGTCTGACGACCCGACAGGCATATCTTTTATTTATCTTCTATCGCTTTAGATTAGATTTTGGTATTATGTATAAAATGTACATTCATGAAACAGTTTGTGTAGAATTTAAAATTCGACTTTCTTTGTATCTTTCTTTTGTGTTTACTATATGTTTGCTTTGCAAATACATACATCAACTTCAATGACGTAAAATTCAGGTGCGGACACTCGTTTGGCACTGGGGAAAGCGGTTGAAAACCCTATTCTAGTGTGCTATTACGGGACTTGGGCAAATTACAGAGACGGTAAGTTCTGTGTTCACCCGGGGTTTCTTTTCGTCCCTGTTTAAATCTATTAAAAATTGTAGAACATTAACCAATGCATCTTCGCATCGCATTGGCATTGTACATACGATATACTACGACCTAAGTAACACTTTTACCGATTTGCTCAATTTCTCTTTGTATTGTTTTTAAATAATTATAGGCAGGGCTGCATTCAAGGCTGAAGACATTGATCCCAACCTATGCACACATATGATTTACAGCTTCTTCTTACTCGACGAATCCTCATATCGAGTTAAATACGGTGATGAATGGCTAGATCTGGGGGTAGAGGGTTCGGGCACTGGCTTGGGTAAAACTTTCATTATAGGTTTCTCCGTACAGGTATAACATACCCGGGCGGAGTTAGTATTTAATGAAGACTGTAATGATGAATAATTGTAGGAATGATCGCGAGGACCATGAAGCTGAGGGACCAAAACCCGAACTTAAAAATAAGCATGGCAATAGGTGGATGGAACGAGGGCTCTATAAAGTATTCTAACATGGTCAGCGTTCCTGCCAGAAGACAGGCTTTTATTTCAAGCATAATTGAAATTATACGGTCTCAGGGATTCGACGGGATTGATATGGACTGGGGTAATGGCCATCCCTTCAATTTATCTTCTTTGAGTGTCATTTTTGACCGGATCATATTTCCATATTACTTAAAAATTAAAAACCTTGAGCGACTTCTCTTAAGTATGTGATTGATGTTGTTTTAGAGTATCCTGCAAAACGAGGCGGAGCTGCACAAGATAAGGAAAACTTTGTGCTCTTGTTGACAGAAGACAGGCTTTTATTTCAAGCATAATTGAAATTATACGGTCTCAGGGATTCGACGGGATTGATATGGACTGGGGTAATGGCCATCCCTTCAATTTATCTTCTTCGCTTATCATTTTTGACTGGATCATATTTCCATGTTACTTAAAAATTAAAAACCTTGAGCGACTTCTCTTAAGTATATGCTTGATGTTGTTTTAGAGTATCCTGCAAAACGAGGCGGAGCTGCACAAGATAAGGAAAACTTTGTGCTCTTGTTGAAGGTTATTGTGTCATCCCGCACTGCACTATTGATTCAGATCTGTTTAATTGTGCCAAACATTTTACTTGATTACATTTCTACTTTACTAGCACATAATTTCAGTGTTTCTGATGGCACATTTCATTGCAATAAAGATATACGCGAATTTGACTCTTTCTTTTGGCTCTTGTTACACACAGGAGCTACGGGAAGCATTAGATGCTGAGAATCGGCCAGGTAAAGATCCGCTGCTTCTTACATCCGCCTTCGGCTGTGGTCAAGATACGATAGAAGCAGCCTATGATGTTCCGGAAATTTCCAAGTAATAATATATACTAATATATAGTCAGATTCCTTTTTTATGTCGTATAATAGTACGGTAAGGCCCTTTTTTGAGGACATGGCAGATGAATCAATCAAAAATGAGAATTTAAAACCAATTTAATTGGCCATTGAATCAAAGTAATTAAAATGTTTACCGTATTTGGAATATTTGGAATATCATAATCTAAGTAAGTAAGAATCTACAAGCGATCGGAACAAGATGGACTTTGTCAAGAATGGAAGGGCTAATGTTGTGTGTGGCATATCCGAGCGTTGTGATTTTTATATTTTTTATATTGGTCTTTTGGCCTGGTACCTGGATGTCACGTTAACCACTTCCGTTCCAGTGTTCTAAAACCGTGCGAGTTTCACGTTAATCTCCTTTCGTTTTTTCCAAAAGGTATCTCGACTACTTGCATCTGATGCTCTACGATTTCAAAGTGTACATCGATCCCAGTGATCCCGGGTTTCAACTTGGAAGCAATCTAATAGGTCATCACAGCCCGTTGCACCCCAAGTCGACGGAATTGGATGGAAATAAAACGCTTTCCGTTGTAAGTATTTACACATGATTTAACCGTTGTTACTACTAGTATGTGATGCTAATAACATAAGATCCCTACGTGAAAGTATTTGAGTTTTGACTGACAGTGGACTCAAAATACGAATCAGGGCATAACGATTATGGCACTTGCATCTGACATTTTAGTTTACATTTCAACGTGACTGAATTAGTTGAAATAACCTGCTTGATACTTGATAGACATGTGCATTTAAATCACCTGTCGCTAGAATTATTTACATACAAATTCTTAGTATAAGACACCTTTTCATGCTGAAAGAGAACCGCTGCTGTATCTACTCGTAAGGTGTTCAGTTCAGAGCAAGACATATATATAATGGAAATCGTTTTAGGCACTGGAAGTGATCACCCAATTTGAAAGGGACTATCGCGATATCTCGTGTTGTAATCCATGTAAATTGAAAAACAACATTTTCAGAACACATTTTAATTTTCCAGTTGTGCCAACTTACTACTAGTAATAGTTCATCCAACTTTAATTTAGCAAAAATTACGTACATTATGTCATAATGTGTTATATTATCATAAGGTATATAATATATGTATACACGTTATATTGTACAAAGCTAGAATTTATAGAATGATGAAATGCTAATTTACACAAAAATCCTAGAGCTTTGCCGTTCAAACATTTCTCGATCTTGGAGCACCCCCAGAAAAACTTGTTTTGGGTAAGCGATGGCTTCATAGCACCTGAACCTAGGCAATAAATATTTACTCTTCAAATTAAGCTTTTTGCGTAACAACATCTCACGTTATGCAGAAAAGGGAGTGTCTGGAATTGTTATTTGGATTTTTCTCTCACTTTCACCCAACGCTCTGTAGGTGTTGGAGCGTACGGGAAAACTTTCACCATGTACAACGAGTCGAGCCACCATTTCTACGACGTAGCTATTTGGGGAGGATCCGCCGGACAGTATACCAAAGAAAATGGAACTAATGCTTATTATGAGGTTAGCAAAACGATTTTCGGCTTTTAGCAAAATTGTCATTTACGAAATCCCTCAGTTTGATTGAAATCGCACAGTAGACTAAAGAAATTTATTTACTCTCAGCTAAAGCTTAAGTAGGTTTGAGCACGGCTTATTTTGTGTGTCCTGTCCTGTTCTATTCTAATTGCAAGGTTACTTGAAATGAACTATGTTGTATAACGCCGACAGCTCTCTGTTTTATAATGATAAGGCTTAGCAAATCCCACGTTGCTAGCACGTTGACCATCATTTCCCGTTAACACAGATTTGCCAAGAAATAATGAGCAACAGAGATGAGTGGACAGTTGCCTTTGACACGGAATACGAGATACCGTATGCATACAGCAAAACTAAATGGATCGGCTACGATAACGAGATCAGTGCAAAGGCTAAGGTACAACTTATCCCGTTCGTTCACTCACCATTTCTTTTTAAAACTTTTTTGCTCTCCAAGCTCATATCTTTCATGGTGACTCTGTATATGATACTACTAACAATAGGTAGACTACGGTGCAGAATTAGGGGTTGGAGGCATGATGGTCTGGTCACTGGACTTTGATGACTTTCTCAACGATTGCGAAGGGTGGACTCGTTTCCCCATTGTAAACGCAATTAAGGACAGACAACAATATCATCAACAAGGTTTACGTAAATAGCATCAAGCTACTCACAATAAGGAGCAAACGGACTCTAGGCACGTCTGACACGAAACAAGTTTTGAAATGGGTTTAAAGTTAGTAGGGACATGAGGATTCATCAAATCAGTGGTACGTACCTACAAGTTTGTTCATCTTTATAATTGTGTCTTCGGTTTTCTTATAGGTATAGGCATTCCATTCTGCATCAAACCTCAGACGTTAATTCAAACACGCATTCGTCTTTTCAAAAGTTTTTACGTTTCCAAGATTCTTGAAATTGGACGCCTTTCTACAACTAACCTTTCACATCTAACTTTCAGTTAGTCCGTTCCGTACAACATCCAACAAGGGATATTGAGTTTTAGAGATTTGCCAAATAAAAATTCCTGTTAACGTGTGCAGTAAAGCAAGGAAGAGTCTTTTACTTTCAGAACTTTTGTACAAGTAGTGAGTACATATATAGCCATACGCCGAATGTGGATACTCGTCCTTCCAGCTTCAACCCAAGACTTTCATGAATCCTCACGATCATCATGACATATAACAACAACTCACTCTTCTTTTGAGTCTTTTCTAGAAGCCGGATTAGCTCTAGTCGTACGCGCTTGATCACTATTAAATACGCTCTCTGAGCATATTTTCATGCCATTTTGACCTAATAGCCCATTTGCAATGTGGTAGACGGAAATTACAAGATCATCCCGACTGCACAAGTGTCTCACCATATGCCTTATTGTAGCCGACGGCACACTACTACTTCACGACAGAGAATACTTTCACAATGGGCTTGTTTGAAAGATGGGGTTATTATCAGTCGACGTATAAAATGACACCTATTACATATCACAAGCTACAAGCTCAAAGAAGCACTGTAAAACAAAAGTTGAAGTTGGGTCTTAAATTATGTACACACGCAGCGGTATTGTGTGTGGGTGGTCACATGTGACACGTAAAAATTACTTGGGTTTTTAGGTGCTGCTGTACTGTGCTGCTATCACATTCGACAAAGTGCACACGAAACACTAAGGCGTATGCTTGTTCTCATCGTGTCAATCAAAACTGGGACTAGAGAGACAGTTTCACTGACAAGACAGCCATGAACGAAGTCTTTATAAACTGCTCGCTTACCACAACTCTCGTTTGTAGCTCCCGTGCTTCGTAAGTAGCAGCTAATGCAACGACTCCTCATGGTTTTATTATGTGAAACTAACAGTTTGCACCACATGCCATATTATTCATATAGCCATTTCTCAAGGTAGCAGAGGTCGGTAAAAGGATTCCTTTATTCGCCTTTCGCATCCATTTCAATCCGCTCCTTTCTGAAACCTCACGGCAGGCACATTAGAAATATTATGTAGGTATTTGTGTTTCTTGTACCCTATTTCATATTTATGACGGACTCTGTATTACGTACGGCTAGTCTCCCGCTGGCTTTGCAAGAAAACCGAAAAATATTAAACTGACAACGAGCTTTCATGTTTTATAAATTCGGGTTGCGACTGCAACTATAATGATATTTGTGTAAGCGTAGCACAAAAAGTTTGTGCTGCTAAAATGCAAGAAATGAGCTAGGACCATTATCGTAAAACAAGATCAACTCTTCTAGTCTCAGGCAACGTATTTTCTAATTTACTTTTCCAACAAGATCCTTGTCATATGACCCAGGTTTCCTTTCCTTCTGAAAATGCGGGGAGACGTAACTCCGTAAGCTAAAAAAAAACACGTACCCTGTTGTTATACAATTATTATTGTGCCCTTACAAACACGTGCATTTACTCCAAATAACATGTACTCCAAAATATGTGTGTGATGAAAGGAGGCGACGCATGGATTGAGATCCGTCATCGCATCGGGAGTCTCGTCTCGCCTCCCGCATCAGTGTAACTCTGGCGTTCCTCCAGAAAGGTAGTTTTCGGAGAAGACTCTGCAGCTAACCTTTTCTCCCGTTGTCTTGTTGCTCAAGTGGGTGACGGGATGAGATAATAATAAATATACTCTGCTTTACTTTCACTCTGCACTTTCTTGGTAGCCTCTGAGAATGCAATTAGCAGCCATTATTTCCCAGATGACTGATCAGCTCTTAAATTACTTTTCATTAACGAATTTGGGCATTCGTGCTAAAAGCAATCCGTCCCTAGTTTTTCCGCGAATGCATTATTTTATCCCTACCAATCAATTCTAGCAGATCCAATTTTAAGCGATAGTGAAAGCAAGATGGTTCCAATTCTAAAAATGGTCAGCCTCAGTGGACAAACAATTTGGGAGAAGAGCTTATAACTAGCTGAAATTTTGAGATACAAGTCTGAAAAGCGAAAGCTGTTCAACAGTTATAAAGTTTTTGGCACAGTGAACATGATCAGAGAGCTTTTTTTCAGCAAATAGCCTGTAGGAGTTCACACGTTCCGGAAACTTATTAAAAGTTGAAAACAAATGTAGTGCTGGGCAAAGCAAATTGGGAATATGAAGTTTGTCGGTTGTTTTGTTTGACGCTGCATGGATATTTGTGAAAGTACACTGTTATTATGTTATAATGAAAGAGAAATTGAAAGGAAACAGATTGAGGTTGTGATGTGATATAATGAAGTTATAAGTGATCAAAGGATGTCGGCCTTGCTTTGAAACATTGAACACGATCTAAAAGTAGGGGAAAATGAGAAGCGGTTATGGATCCCTGGAATGGGAGTGCATTTTATGGTATGCAAGTCTTTTCTTTCCTGGATCAACTAGAAACATTTTTTGACACTGTCTTCAAGGATGTAGAGGTACTTGCTGGAAATTGATTCTGACAAGACAATTGATTAGTGACAAGGGCTAAAAACTAGTGAATCAAAGATGGAGTTCTTTTCAGAAATAACTGGTGCTACAGGTGTGTTCATTAGCACAATCGCTGCAAATGACGACTCACTAGCCTTCTCGAAAGGGTATAAAAACTATTCAACGTCGCTAGTCTCGACTTCCCCTCCATCCGGACCTCCCTCAAATGGTTGGACTGTAGGCGACTCCAACGAAATTATTCTGATCAACATGGAAAATTCGTCGAGCCGCAACCCGTTTGACAACACGAGCAGCCCACAACTCCCGATTGACATGACATTTAACGCAGGGAATCGCCTTGCCATGACCATTTACTCGCTGCTTATGATCATTTCAGCGGTCGGAAATATATCTGTACTTTCTGCCATTGTGAGGTAAAATTATGCAACTTAATATGTATGCTTTCTCTGTAATATTTCCATCTCCACAGGTTATTTTTAGTTCTGCCTGGATTGACCAAGTGTTCAGTCAGTAAGGGAAACGATAGAAAAGCACGTACACTACGCTTACGTAAGCAAGCAGACCGAAAAGTCATTCGTATAGCATTAAAGTTCACCACAGATGTGGATTTGTTTGACAAATGGATTGATGACCATGTATACCTATTCATTAGGTATGAACCGCACTAAAAGTTGAACAGTCTGGAAAAGTTTTACATCTCCCACTAAAACGTATAAAAATAAATGTTTTACGATAATTCGTAGATCAAGGGTCTTAAGCGTCTACAAAAGCTGTCCGAAATACACTCTTTCGCTTCTGGTATATAGGATTGTGGCATTTATGTCAATACGCCCAAAAGATTCGCTATTGAATAATTTTTAGCACACTATGGTCGCAGGTGATTTTTCGTTTCAGCAAATTGCGTAGATATTCTCACTTGCCATAATTGATTGTGAGTTAGCCAGTGTGGGTATAACTGATTAGCTGATGTTCTTAGGACATCTGATGTTGGAGAGTAACCACGACATGCCTAAATTCAACATGACCCCAAGGCCCAAACCCGTTTGTTGAGAAACAAAGTTCGCAACCACAGCTTTTTAACCTCAATGAAATTGGTAGGTAATTTGTTTCCAGCACATGCACTGATTTAGCCCTGCGGTTTTCTCACACTTGCCACAGTTACATTTGCAATTAGTTGGATAGAATAGAATTTGTAATTGAATTACATGTTGTACATCTCGGGAGCAGTGAAACGTGGTGGTGAATGTAAATGGAGAAAGTGTGTGGCCTTTGAATACATTATGAGCTTCCGCAGTTTTCTGTTCAAGTGCAAACAATGTGATTAGGAGGTATATTAGTAGACAACGTCATTCTAAATGGCTGGCATGTTCCTCACGTAGAATCATTGTAAGGTGGCAAAAGCCCAGCGGTGCAAATGGTGCAAGGCAGCTCATTAGAGCTGACTGTGAATGCAATTGTTGGTTGATGAACACAATAAGGGCTCAGCTCAAGGACAAAAACATAATAATATTGCAATATGCTACCTGTGTGAATTTTTATGGTGAATGCAGGGAAGACCCTCTAGTTATTACAAGACTGCATAGCTCGCAAACAATAACCTATTGTATGGATGTCCTACGTTTCTAAGAAGAATGAATGGAATGTTGTTAAAGAAAAGGTACTCGTATATTAGAAATCGAAATATTATACACGTCTATCCCCCGGAGTTTGGGATTCTCTTCATCTTTAGAATTTTTTCTATGTGTGGGTTGTGCCGTTGTTCAGGATATCCTTTTCCAGGTAGCATTAGTCTGCTTGCATACAAGCTAAAATTCTATACTAGTCGTTTTAATCAACTTTCCTTAGGTCCTCAATCTCAACTTTCACTTTTCTTTAATGAAGACGTAGGTTTAACATTCTTTAGCGCGTCTCACCTGCGAGGTTTTTTGCAGTGTAAGAAGTGACTTACAAAGAATTTGTTCTTGGTATTCAACAAAACTTGTTTCTGAAAAGTGGATAGCTGAGAGTGACAGTGACGCAAGCAAAGTCATTGCTGTGAATGCAAAGCTGGGCTGGTGAAAGGCAAATTTTAATTTCTCTTCGTAAAAGTAGCTGCAATACCATGAACTGATATTGTTTGACAGTTTTTACTTGATTAAGATTTCTAAAGAAATATAGTAAGATATATATCGGATAATAATATTTGGGAAATAATACGTAGTCAGACCGGTATGAGAATCTTAAAATATAGAAAATCACATGTAATAGTATTGCTTTTGCTGACAAATCCAGTTTGGAGTACTAATCGGTATGAGCAGTTGGATTCCATATGTTAGAAAAGTCTACGACACATCGCGCAGCGCAGCATAATACATAGTATATGAATGAACACGAGCTAGCTGGAAAAGTCAAGATGTGAAGGTTGTCCACTATCCCATGTGAGCATAATTGGGGCTAGGCTTATCTATCACACACCATCAGTATCTGTATTTAATATGTCGGATGGGAAGCAACCATCCAGTTTTATATGTGTGGTGTGAAGCCCAAACTTGGATTACAAATTCTAATAAATCTCACGCAAACAATCAAAGTGCCCCGACACAAAATTTAATTTCCTGAACCTCCCACGAATTTCTAGATTGTGTTACTCCGTCCCATTTCATTTCTCAATCCAATCGGAAACATATTTATTCAACTGGCAAATTATGTGTATCCATCCATCCGTATCCCTTTCTATTTCATTCCCGGTTTTCTTGTACCCATGAGGTCTCGTCATGTAACCACAGCCTAAGCAATTACAGACTTGGATCAAATTCAAAAACCACAAACGAATCAACACGTTTCCTTTCCATTGCGCAATATTACCACCTTTCCCTAAGCCTTCAAGGTTGTAACTCCAGTGCTATCTTAAGCAGAACAAATAAAAGTGATTATTGATTCGGCTGTTGTACTGCTACTCTGCTGATCCAAATTAAAAAATCCCTCACGTTTGCAATGCATCCATGGCCATGTCACCTAATAACACTCCTTTCTTCGTCATTTTTTTGTTTAGACTCCGCATAAAAGGAAGACTTGGCAGAATCAATTTGTTCCTTCTGCACTTGGCAATCGCAGATCTGCTCGTTACATTCCTGATGATGCCGCTTGAGGTAAGTGTATTATTATATGAATTCAATAATGTTCTCAGAGAAAGTGTCAGCCTGTATCTAGCTATTATACCACCGTTACAAACAAGACACGACATGGTCGTACACCTGTTAAATTGAAACATGATGAGTTGTTGCGTCGCGCGCGAGTCACATGGCATTTGTGTTGATTGTCGTAAGTAGGCGAAAGCAAAGAATACGTCATGCTTTACTTT
>JAANSN010005550.1:0-12223 GCA_036850665.1 Dicranocentrus wangi
TGTACATCGGTATCACTTTTCTTTGGCGCATTTTGCTTATCAGGTGCGACATTGGCATTTTCTAACTTGGCAGGAATCTCTTCTTTCTTTTGAACAATTTCTTCGACATTCGCAGCACTCACAGTTTTCTTACTTTCGTCTTGCTGTTTAGGTTCATCTTGTTGTTTTTGTTTTTCTGGTTTAACTTGTTGTTGCACAACCCCAGGTTTTGATGTTGATTTTATCTTCTGGGCAATGCCGTCCTTATCCTTAGTAGCTAGACTTTCCTTTTTGTCAGGTGGTTTAACATCATTTTGTGAATGCGATTCTCTCTTATCGTCTTTAGAGATGATCTTTTCTTGAATTTTCGGTTCAAATTCCACTGCATGAATTTGCTTTAGTTTCCCTGATTCCATTATAATGAAATGAAGTGTTATGAAAAGTGTTAAGCGCTTTATCATAATCATTAATACCATTATATTTTTAAATAACATACCATCACCATCATCTACGTCTGCAATTGGTGAATTCAACTGGATATCCTTCGGTGGAATTGGTTTAATATTTTCAGTAACACGAAACGGCTCAGGAGCAGTTTGTGATTGCTCCGCAGCGTACAGCGTTGCGTAAGTTGTTAATAACATCAATATTACTCCAATAAAGAACATTAGCTAAAAATAATTTTACAATGTATGCATAAGTTAGTTAATTAAAATGGTTAGATAAATGTTTTATAGTCTCTGGTCTAGTTACCTGTGCCAGGAGTCGTTCTGTAGTGTTTTTTGAAGTTACTCTAACAAACATGATACTTGGAAATATGATACAAATAACAGATCCTGTTGTGGATCCAACTAATCCAAGAACTAGTTCGATGTTCGGAATTAAAATCCCCACGACCAAAGTGGATCCAACAATTGTTACAGTCAAGAGTTTCATCCGTGATTCAGGAATGTAATTCGTGGTCATGTCATGAACGTGGTGATACGCAGCGGCCTATAAAAATATGTAAACGAAGTAACGAATCTTAAATCAAACTTCGAGGAAATGAATTTAAAATACACGAAAGCTACGAAAAAAGGAAGTGACAAAACCGGTTATACGACACACCTTTTGAAATAAAATACTATACTTATATTCAGGATACACCTAAAAATCCAACAATAGACTTAGCGGAGGTCGAGAGTAAGAAATTTCGATGTGTGAATTATCCCTTTTAAATGCAGATACGTTGGTGGAAATTACCAAACATGAAAGTCTTTTTTTAAACGACGGACATATGGCTCTCGGGTAAACTTTTAAAAGGGATAACCCGCTTTTGAGCGGTCGAAATTTTCCCCCTCGAAATCTACCCATTATTAAAACACAAATGAAGCGACGGATATATCACATTAAAATA
Source organism: Dicranocentrus wangi (assembly GCA_036850665.1). Classification (NCBI taxonomy): domain Eukaryota; kingdom Metazoa; phylum Arthropoda; class Collembola; order Entomobryomorpha; family Entomobryidae; genus Dicranocentrus; species Dicranocentrus wangi. The sequence goes on from JAANSN010005550.1 coordinate 1,376, forward strand.
AATAACAATCAAGCAAATAATTAGTAAGGCATATAAGACATAAGGTAAAAAGTTACTACAAGCGTAACAAGTAAAGTAAACTAAATACCTATATAATGGGTGGTGTATGTAGATAAAGGCATGCGACTAATAAATGATAAATGCTTAACTCTCGGGTAAACTTTTAAAAGGGATAACCCGCTATTGAGCGGTCGAAATTTCCCCCCTCGAAATCTACCCATTATTAAAACACAAATACAAAGAAATGAAGCGACGGATATATCACATTAAAATAAATAACAATCAAGCAAATAATTAGTAAGGCATATAAGACATAAGGTAAAAAGTTACTACAAGCGTAACAAGTAAATGTAAACTAAATACCTATATAATGGGTAGTGTATGTAGAAAAAGGCATGCGACTAATAAATGATAAATGCTTACCGATTTAAAGATCAAAGAATGTAGGCTGGCACGACATGGAAATCTGTAAGCACCACAAAAAGAGGCAACATCAATTTACATTCAGTTACGATTATAATGGCGATGGCGTGTTGTCATTTGAAAAACTCTAATGTCAAAACAACTTACACTACCAGTGGAACAGAAAATACCACACTCATCAGAAACATTGACTTTATTAGCTGGGTAGACCATGTTGGGGTAAAGCTGAGTAGTATATTTCCTTCATTTGAAAACATAATGAATTGTACCTACATCTGATCTGACATTTTACTATATTCGTGATCTAGTAATTTTTTCGCTTACCCCCGAAATTTTGATTACTAAATGCTATGTAACCAAAAAATCCAACACAGAAATAAAAGAAAGTACAAATGTTGACCGCCTGCTTCACAACTTCATTCATCTTCTGTAAAGATGGCTCAGGAAGGGCATCATATATCCCAAATATCTGACTGTAATTTGCAAGAGTGTAAACATCGTAGGTATTATCATAATCAAGATAGCATCCGTGATTACAAGTGAAGAGGGATGCTATAGATTCAAGGTTTCATACGTTTGACATGACAATGCCATAGAAAAAATCGGAATGCATTGTAGGACACCACCGGATTTCCAGAAATGGATTCTCTCAAGGTACTCTCCAGACCATAAAGGACCGATTCCTTCGCTAAATATCTGTAAATATGTCAATTATATTGAATATGAAGTGCAACATAAAACAAGAACAAGAAACACGGGCATTCTAGTCGACGATAGTCAGTAAAAAAATTATTTTTCAATTGTATCATGTGTATAGTTTTATCAGAAAGACTTTTATAATATGCGACTGATACTTGTTACTTACTTTTAAAACTAAGAATAAATAGAACAAGACAGATGCAGTTGAAACGCTGCTTAGGCTGTCTATGTTCCTTAACAATCCCAGTGGTAGTGCGACAAAGAGTGATAACGCTGAAATTCAAAGTATACATATTATACACAAGTGTTGCACTTGCATATGTTTTCTAGCATTTACATGTGTACTAACCTGTCATTATAATAGTCCGAAGGGACGAATTATTTTCAACTGAAAAAATTTCGGACAGGATTTCAGGGCCTAAGTCACCAATCACGACCATAAACGCGATAAGTGTACCGATCAGGAATCCAATTATGCTTATTTCGACCATGAACTTTCCAGTGTGCCCAAATGTACTCCACGCTAAAAGTAAGTCAGGAAGTAACAGTAACTACCATTATACATATGAAACTCTAATGAGAAATTGTGAGTTTGTACACATATTTAAGCACGATAGAGATCCATACCCAACATTTCATACGTTCTCCTCCTGTTCATTAAAGCAGCTTTAACCAGAAAATAGCACACCATTCTGGTCATCACTGCGCCAATCATAAGAGATACAGTGGCCAGCACAATCCCACACTGATCATAAAAACAAAACGGATAATTAAGGAACTTCGTCTTCTTTCACTAGTAAGTTTGTACGAATTTTGATTCCACATTGGTCAATAACTTGATTTTCCCTACCTGTTTAAAGCAAAATGGCATTGCAAGAACGCTAACGCCAACGATGCTATTTGCCAACGTCACTACATGTCGGGACACCATTTTCGAGCTTTTCAGATTTCAGACCTTTTTCTATACAAACCTTTCCGCATCAAAACAGCTCGTCAAGTTTTAGTAGGAGACTCGCTCAATTCCGAGTTTTTATGTTGCGGTTGTTGCGATTATCCCTTGCGTTTCTTGTGACGATGGTAAGACAAATTGGTACTAAATTGTGTCATGCTTTCATTCAATTTATCTCTGCAAATACATTTAAACGGTTAGACATAAATTCCGGGCACCTATTGATTGACTTCTTAGCCTAGAATGACATGATTCTTTTAAAACAACAACAATGTTGATTTGTTGATTACCTCCAGCTTTTCCCTCCGTGGCGTCACAAGCATCACATCATATCACCCGATCTATGCGTCGTCTGTATTAAAACTTAAGGCTTTATAGTTTATGACAAGGCTTTCTTAATTATTGTTAACTTGTTTAAAAGTAAACTCAAAGTTATTATTATTGTTCCATCTCCTCCAGTTCATTCCAGCAGTTTTCCCGAACTAAAACCGAGTTGGACTTGCACAGTTTTAGCTAAATATTAAATATTAGCTTGAGTGAGGGACACCAATCTTAAAAGGGGAGAAATCCAACTGACAAGCTAAATAAAAATAATAATAATATTTGCTTTAAAATTGAAATCAATCAAAATCAGTCTGTCCGTGTGGTTCGATTGTATTGTATGTAACATTTCCTAATTTGTACACGCAGCACCTGTGTGTGCGCATCATCTGTTGTGCTTTCTTTCTAGGATGGAATGGATGACGGGTGACGGACGGTGACAGGTAATATGTAAAAGTACGGATAAAAACATACAGACTTGGCATTGCATTGCATTGTAAGTACATATCAATTAGGATTTTTAGTGAGTTGAATTTGAGTTGAGTTGAGGATTGATTGCTTGCTGGCTCGTGTCGTGTACTTTATATCAACATTTTCAATGTCAACTTGTGTTGAAGTAGAAATCCCAGAATTTTGTTGAATTGCGGATGCGGATTGCAGATGATGCCGAAGCATATAGTATAGTAATACATATGAACATTGAACAAGACGATATACATATGATATATTGATATTTGATATATGAAGTGATGTGATACTAAACATATTGTTGCAAGTTGAAGTTTTTCGCGCATTTCACACTATTCTTCTTTGTGAAATCTCAACTCAACGTCCTCCGCGTATGATAAACCTTTGCTTTTTGCTTTGTTTTTGCATCTCTCAGTCTCTCTACGATTCCACGTGTTCCTGGTTTTGGTTGAATGTAGCGTAAGTAAGCACAAAAGAATCCATAATATATTTTTACAATAAAAATTGAAGAAATTCCTGGAAAATCAAAATTCAGTGATTTATTTCAAGTGGACACAAGAAAGAGGTAGGTCTTGGTCTTGCGAGCTTATACAATTTGACAAGAATCCGGAAATTCCGAATCAAATGATGAGCCAATAATATCGAATTTTAGTAGCCCGTGATCGACTCAAGATTAAAAAATAATCTCTGACTGTATTAACTGTAAGTGAGGCAAAAAAGTCAATTTCCAATCAACAGTATCAATATAAGGTGCTACTCGCAGCGATTTACTCGGTCGTCAGCTTCAGCGCTATTCTTATTCTTATTCATTTGTTTAGTGCTAGGTTCTGTTAATGGCGGTAGTCCAACTTTACACATCCGAAATTGCTAATAATGTTATAATTTTTGTAATTTTGTAATGTAGTTTGGTTTGGGAAAACAATTTCAGCTTTGCCACTTTATCAACACCATTCATTCTTGCTAGCTAGTCACGACTGTCACGAGTTTTACAAAAATTGATCTGGTCTGGTTTACCTATCACCTTGTCCAGTCCAGCCGAGCCTAGCTTACTTACACTTTTGTGTATGGTTGGTGAAATGGTGAGTTGGTGGACTAAAGTTTGTTTGGCAGTGTTCAATAATGGTAATGGTACAATAAGACTGGTTTAAAGAGGGTTACCTCGGCCCATCATCAAAAATCATACAGCATCCACCCACCCCACCCACGTGAGTAACTTCGTGATGCTCGTTTAGTCGTTTAGAGCGTTGATCTTGATCGTTGTGGGTGTGGGTGCGGCTGCTGCGGCTAAAGTAGAATAATTTGTTTGAGTACTATTATTATTAGTAATAGTTTAGTATTATTACGTACGAGATCAATTTGGCAGTTAACTAATGATGATGTTGTTAAGTTAAAGTGGCTGCCAACTGTAAGCCGGTTCAGTTGTTGTCCCTTAACCACGATTGTTGTAATCTTTTGACGCTAAAACCTGACATCTACTTCCATATTCACATTCGAACTTCTGTTAATATTAGGAGATATATAGCAGTAGGGATAATAATCGTCATAAATGTTGCTAATTAATGAATATTCCACTTTCCAGGTTGGGCCCTGCTTGTGAGTTAAGCAAAATGAGAACTCGTTCGAAGAAAAAGAACTCGCTGGAAGAGAGCACTAAAACTAGTCATGTTCAGGAGGACATGGCGCAGCCAAATCCTACGCAGTCAAAAGCATCTACGCCAGTGTCGCCAGAGCGCGAGACTAGTGGCCCGTCGTTGCCGTTAAAATCTCCAAAGCGGAAGAAATTAGCTTTGCCTGACCCGGAACCTGAGAAATTATGTCAACCTTCACCTTCAACCTACAATGCTTCTGATAAGCTTCTCTGCTACTTTCATAGTTTAATGTATGATGCTGTAGTGCTGGATGTCAAATCGGTTGAGGAGTTTGAGGCAGAACGAAAAGAAGACGGAAGTGAACTACCGGAGTTTCGTTCATTTAAAGTGGAAGACGATTATGCAGATATTGTCAAGAAACCTGAAGTCGTTGCAGACAATCATGTTTATTTTATTCATTATGCTAACTGGGGTTCAAGGTCAGAATCACATTTTGAGTCATCGTCATGGTCGAGTCATGGAGTGTGCATTGGTCTTTTGAAATCTGAAAATCTGGAATTACTGGAAGCATGTAATGTCATGGTCAAAGCTAGCTTTTGCTTTTCTTACGTTTGACTGCTTGTTTATGTTTATAAGCTTCTGCACCACAAGCTTAGCTCCTGCCTTTGCCTTAGCACCGTATGATTTGTGGCTTTTGTAATCAGCAATCGCCCTATTGAAAATTAATCTGCAATCCAATCCGCGGTAATGAGTTAAAAAGGTTAGGTCATCATTTTTAAATCGGCATAATTGCAAAGATTTTACTTTTATCTAAATACATTGATTCAATCATCCATGGTTTTAGAGGTTAGCTTCCGGTAATTATCCATTTTGAGATTTCAAGCCTCATTTGACTTTTGTTAATCTTGGTTTTTTTTATTCTTGCTAACCTTACTTGCAAGGTCCTTTGTGATACCCTTAGGGTCGAGTGATATTACGACTATTTAAAAATTATTCATAGTTACAGCTTCACATTCAAGTCACCATATATGTCACTTTAAACTCAAATGGAATCAGTGGAATAGCAAGTACCGTCTGACACATATAGCATAAATTCACGCCTTACTGGAATGAATTTGATTTGAAAAGAAAATTGATGTTTACCAAATAGTAACAGACATACACATGACACGATCATGTCCTGATGATTCGATTCTGACCTTGAATCCATATTTGGTGTAGATGGGATGAATGGTAAGAAAATTGAAATTAATAATAGTCAATTAAAATACGTATATATATAGAAATGAACCGTTAGAAGTACCTATATAGGTGCATTGCATAATAAATTATTATATAATATTATCATGAACTATATTTAATACCAGGGTTCGAAGCGATTGTCTGAAGCCAATTACGGAAGAATCTCGAAAGGAGCAAATCCAGCTGAAGCGGTTCGTGTCAGAAAAAAATAAACGAAATAAAACCAAGAAGGTTTCTTCAAGGAAAAAGCGAAGGTGGCATCTTAAACGTAAACCCCGTCGTGCATTGTTCAATGCCAAATCTGATACCACTGATACCAGATCAAATCCTGAAATACCTGAAGATCTGGAGCAGGAGCAGGCAGCTTCCATTCCAGATGAAAAGGAGAGTATTGGTTACTTCTTAAGGGGTCCAACCGTCACTGATGCTCTCGAGGACTTGGCCATATATTTGGCATCTGACGCAAACATTCGCCCTGTAACAGCAACTGCGTTTACGAAGACAGTTAGTCTTTGTTACGAATGGTATTGTTCGTACGGTGATGGGCTGCCCAATGACGTAAAGGTCGAAATTGAAAAGGTTTCCAATAAAACTTTCTTTAGTTAGTAGTTTACATACATTTTGTATATTATTGGGAGTATTATTGAGTGGCTAGATAGATAGTTTGTTCATTACTATTACTGCTACTGCTGAATATAAAAGATCTATTACTGACCAGCTTGTACATGTTGATTCCGATTCCGTTATTCTAGGTAATGCTCGAAAACAATACAAGCAAGTATGGGGATGTCGTTAATTTTTCAGAAATCAATTTATTTTTAGGTAAGGTAAATCCTGCTAGGTAGCCAAATTTTTAACTCCTATATGGTTTCATCGAAGGGACTTAATCCTGTTTTACCATACTTTTCGTAGAAAAAGTAGAAACTGGTGGGTATTTGAGTTGTATAACGACTCACAGCTCGAATGAAATTGTTCAGGATGAGGTATTTTACTTCCAAGCGGTTTTTGAAATTTGCAAACACTTTTTTTCGTTAAGTAAAAGGTAAGTACACAAACATTAGAGCATTTCTGAAAGTACCTTTATTATTGACTTAATAATTCGTAATAATAAGATTAAGTATTTTGCTTTAGATTTTGGTTGGAGCATTCCAAGTATACGGTACTTCAAGGTGATCGGATATTAAAACCTGAAGAATCAAACTAATGTTTGGCGTTGCTTTGATTGAATTCTTATGTCTGATACGATATACTTTATTAATGAACTTTATCATTGTACAGGCTGTTGACAAAGTTCATTACGCGTTAATTGTAATTTGTTTTATTACAACAATAACGTCAAATTAAAAATAATGCTAGTTTAAAATTAAATGTAAAGGGGTGAGATAAGTGTTTTATGTGTATTTATTAAATGATGTAACGCGTATATATTGTAGATAAAACTTTCTTTTATTTGTACGAATGCTTCAAATGCAAATGTTATACAGATAAGGATTGCGTAAATTGTTAACAGAGTTAAATTCTTGAATTTTTAATTATTGCGTTCTGGGTTTAAGCATTGCGTTAAAATCAACTTCAAACAAACAGATAATTGAGAATATTGAGATAATTCATTTTGAGTGAAATTTCTCGTGTGATAAATAAATGCAGCCACATAATGGAAACTGTTATAATTATAAGCGTAATTGTAAAGTCACCTAATTTGATATGTAATACATACAATATTAAGTACATGACCAGAGAATGAGTGCACGAGATTATGCATTATTGTAGATATTATAAAAATATACGTATAGAGAAGATTGTGACAATTGTTTGAAGCTTAATTTTTTTCAAAAATCAGCTTAATCATATTTAGGATGCAAAATACTGCATGGATCGTCGTATCATTACGTGTCTTACCTATGCATATCCAGTCATGCTGACAGACTTTCCAGGACCCACGATTCTTTCCGATCCGAGCTAGCCGAGTTTCAAATATGCCGTTGCTCTTTGTAAGAACTTACATACATGCACTCGTTTTTCACCACAGGCACACATACATACTGATCTGCTGATTTGGACCTGTCGGATATAGGAAAAGTAGCGTTAGTATCTGTTGGACACAAGTGTACCATGATCCCACTAAAATATTTGCCAACAGGCAAAGTTTGCATGATACACTTCCCGTTCACTCACACAGTTGGAATTGGAACACGCAACGCAACATGGTTTGTTTTCTTTCTTTCTTGATATTGCTTAGACTGACTATGGGACTTATGTTTTAGACATAAAAATTATGGGATAGTTTTACCTTGTGCTTACAAAATGCCACCCACATATAGGTGTACATGTAGTCTTTTATATAACCCATACAACACAACATTGCACACTTTTCCTCTTACTCAACTACATCGTTTTCCTTCCTCTTACTCTTGGCTTGACAAGCCAATCTTCATGTATACTGCAAAAGTAGGTCAGTGAACCAAAGTTGCGAACATGCTTCCACTTCCCCTTCCAAAATACTGATATTGATATTTGTCTGCAACTACCCACAATAGTTCAATCTAGCATCAAGGCCTAGCACACATTCCACAATCAAAAAGTGTATGCTAATTGCTAATACTGGATTTGTTAAGTTATTCAGAAGTATAGGCCAACAAGGTTTGAAATTGTTCCATTCCAAGACGTACTCCTAGCATTACACAAGGAACGCATCATTTTAATGCTTTCACTTTTTGTAGTCCTGTTGAGTCCATACCTCATACGATCCTCACTATTACACCTACTGACTTAAAATATACGCTGTGCTATACATGTCAGAACCTTTACCCGTAGGTTTATCAGATCCGGATCATTAAAATTAACATACCTAAATCGTACAGAAAACCTGTGGAGAATTTCATGTGGTTACATTCTGTTCTGAGTACGTTTCAATACCAATTGCCTGAATCTACCTACTTCAAGTTAAAATGAAAACATTCTAGCCATCAAACCCTAGTTCTTCCTTGAAAAGAGGGTTATATTATATGGCTGAATTCACAAAACATTTAAAAAGTGTGTTCTTCTCGACCTCGACTCACAGTCATACACTCATTAGGTTAATATAGTTTCTTCATGGTTTCCGAAATCTTTCCAACTGGACCAACGTACTTCCAAATCCAGTTTGAAAATGATTCATTCCATTCATATGTTGCTGGACAAACAATTATTGGACGAGTTGTGGTGGAGCTTAAGGATAAGTTGAAAATCATGGGTGAGTGTAGAGCGATACTTATTATTAACTTTGTGTTCAACTTTCAACTCTTATTAAAGTTTTGTTTTTACCAAAATGGACCAAAATGATTATTTAACTATACAGCCTTGAAAATTGAGCTGTCGGGGAAAGGAAAGATTCACTGGGAAAAACATTTCTACGCTGACAACAGTCATGTTGGAAGTAGAACTGGCATCCTACTAGGGCGTCGGCGGCGGTCTTATCCTGCACAAGAAGAGACCTACATCTATCAAAAGAAGTACCTTTTTGGAGAAAGTATGTCAGCTACAAATAAATGGCCACCATCTTTTTTGCTTTCTTAGTCGGAGAAAAGTGAAAACTGCAATCCTGAAAAGCAGCTTTGCTAATATGTACATATTTTATTTTTTGTTGTAGGGACAGAATTACCTATAACTTTGCAACCGGGAGTGCACAGTTTCCCTTACTTCTTTACTTTGAGTCCTTGGTTGCCTTCGTCGTTTGAAGGACGGCATTGCCATATTCGTTATGCATTACATGCCACGCTAGAACGAGCCTTATTCAAAGATATTAAATCGGATCCGCTGAAATTTTTAATCAAAGGGATCCTAGATTTGAACCAGTGTCCCAATGCCTCGCTTTCGATGAATGTATCTGAGCACAAAAATTGGGACTTTCTGTGTTGGAAGTTATGGTCGGTTGCCTTGAATCTCAGTATTGATAAGACAGGATTTGTTCCAGGAGAAAGCTTGAAGTTTTTAGTGAAATTTAATAACTCATGTAGCAACGTAAGACTAGCACCGGTGAAAGCATACTTGATACAGGTAAAGCTGGATAATTGGTTAGGTATTTAGCTGATACTGAGCGGAACTGTATTCAATCAGTGGTTTCTATTTTATCTTCTATTTTTATAATTTTAGAAAGTCATAATTATAGTCAGTCGATCTCCACCCGCAAAGTGTACCTACGAACACAAAGTTTTGAAGATACAAGGACCTATTATTGAAGCTGGCGAAGTGAAAAGTTGGCAGGGGCAAATGGAAATCCCGAATGTTGAACCATCAGGACTTGGACTATACCCATCTCAGGTTCTTCGCTTCGATGTTCAATATTACCTTAAGGTAATCCTTAGCAGCATTCTTAAATTCCTTATTTCCCCTTAAGATTTAATATCAAAGGGGAAAAATTTATGTATAATTATGCAAAGGTGGTCGCAAAAAATGTCTTCAGTACAATTTCGCGGAAAGCCAGTCTCACGATAGGAACTATTCCACTGAGAGATGCGATGACACAAACTGCTAGTACCACTAATGCTGAAGCAATTTTCCTTTCGTTTGCCGGAAGTCAGCAGACATTTACCCCTTTTGAAAATCTGGCCCAAGCTTTTCCAGCTGCTGTTCCGTATATTAACATCAGTAGAAGTCGTTCCAGATTGAATATTATGAATACTACAACAAGTCCAGGCGAAATGTACAACAATGCTAACATTGGGACAAACCAAGAGGGAAACAATGTAATACCTTCGCCGCTTCCATTAAGCGAACAATTGGAAACGGGCCAGTGGATATTTTCGGACAATGGAAATGTGCCACCAAAACGATCGGACACCCGTAAGTAATCCACTTCTCATATCCATATAAATTGGCGTTTGAAACTGATACTGATTGTTTATTCCTGTAGCACCACCTAGTTATGACGAAGCAGTTAAGCGGGCATGGACGTAAAATTAGGGTGAGATAGTCTGCAGAGAGACATTCTAAAGAACCGGACTGGATACGTAAATGCCATCCCTAGGTGTATCACCGTGTCGCCATCATCAAGGTCTAAATACCCCCAGTATAAATCATGTTATTTATTGACTGGCTGTGTTGGCAATTTCTATTGGATCTGTAAGAGGAATGTTTCAAATGCCAAAATGATAAAAAACACACTTTCCAAGTTTGTAA
>JAANSN010005552.1:0-12219 GCA_036850665.1 Dicranocentrus wangi
GAAGGGTCACCGTCACCACACCACCACGTGATGTTATTGTTATCGTATATCAGTTCAGCTGTTTTGTATTTTATGATGTTGGATGTGTCAATTGTGTCATGTCATGTCATGTCATGTCATGGTTGCTGTTCACGCTCGCTCACACACGGTGACTCTGAAATGTTAACAATTTGTACGTTTTATTTATTTTATAGGCAACAGAGATGACGACGGACAAGGGAGAGGTGGCAGATATTATAATCAACCTGTAGTTGACTACTGTGGCTTCAAGTAATTAGAAAAATAAATTGAATTGAATTTATTTACTATAATTTCAAATCCAGAATCCAGCAGTTGACAATTAATATTATACTTATCATCAATATAATCTATTATTTGTATATTTTTTAGACTGTCCACTGATCAACTGGAAAATTGCAATTTACAATTATTTAAGGAGTCAGTCAGTCGCTTGAGAAGAGAGAGTGGAGCCAGTGGACTGTCAAGGTTTTTATTTTTACTTGCAGTCATCTCATCATCATGTCTCGAGGGGAAAGTGGATCCTCCGCCTCAAACACTCGCTCCATGAGTTTCAATTTGGGGGATGGCCCCGCAAATGCGCTAGCCCTCTCCAAAGACAACTCCCACGTTGTCGTCGCCGGCCGGAATGTCTTCAAGATTTTGTCCATCGAGGAGGACTCCTTCCAGGAAAAAGTTAACCTCCGCGTGGGCAAGAACCTCAACCTCAACTATTCCTGCAACGACGTCGTGTGGAGCACGCTCGACGAGAATTTAATCGCCACTGGAGCCACCAACGGGGCCGTGGTCCTTTGGAACTTGTCCAAAATAAGCCGTGCCAAGCAGGAGCACGTATTCGCCGACCATCAACGCACCGTTCACAAGGTCGTGTTTCACCCCACCGACCCCTTCATGCTGTTATCGGGCAGCCAGGATGGAACAGTCAAATGCTTTGACCTCCGAGACCGCGTCGCCAAGCTCACCTTCAAGAGCAACTCGGAAAGCGTTCGAGACGTCCAATTCCTTCCCAAAAACAACTTTTCCTTCACCTCAGTCAGCGAAAATGGGAGTGTTCAACTGTGGGACGTGCGAAAGGGGGGAGGGGATCGCCCCTTCCTTACCTTCACTGCCCATGCCGGCCCCGTTTTCAGCTGCGACTGGCATCCCGAGTCCCCGAACCTGCTGGCGACCGGCGGGCGGGATCGGGCCATCAAGGTTTGGACCGTGACCAGTGTGGCCAGCCTGGAGCACACCATACAAACCGTGGCCTCTGTGGGCAGGATCAAGTGGAGGCCGCAGAGGAAAAACCACATTGGATCCACCTCCCTCGTGGTGGACGCCTCCGTTTGCGTGTGGGACGTTCGCCGACCCTTTGTCCCTTTTGCGGCCTTTGAGAAGCACAAGGATGTGGCCACCGGGATCGTTTGGAAGAGCAGTCCCCACATATTCCTATCAACTTCCAAGGACTGCACAGTCTGGCAGCACGTGTTCCGGGATGCAACCCGCCCGGCCTCCAAAGCCATGCCGCAGGCGCTAGCCGTAAATGTTCGGAGGGGCGAGATTGCCCAGGCGGTCACGACATACCAAAGGGATGATTCCACCACCTCCTCATCCTCCACCACTGCTACCAGCAACTCCCCTCGCTTTCCACTATTTAACCGAAAAACTCCGACGCCAGACGAGCAGTTTCACCTGGCGAGAAGCCTCTTTTTCACCTTTGAAGCGGGACGCCTCCTCCGGGACGGCTTTCGCGTGGAATGCGCAGAGAGATATGTGCTGACCGGGAAGCCGGCTACAGAGCTGTGCGAGCTCAACTCCAAGATCGCACTGTCCCTCCAACTCAAATCCGTGTCGCTGGTCTGGGAAGTTGCAAAACTGTTCCTGAGCACGAGGATAACAACCGTGATGGAACCACCGACGGTGGCTCCCTCCCACATTATTGAAACTGTGAAAGTCATCACCGCTACCACAGCCACCGCCAACACGACTGCTGCTGCTACTGCTCCAACTCCTAGCCATCAATCAGTAGTCCCGGCAAACCAGACGAAGGAGGATAATAATGAGGATCACGTGATATCCGACGAGGACAATAATAATCAAAATCATTTCAGTTCTGAAGTTGAGGGGCAAGACGTGCTGGGCGAGATTGCTTCAGGGCTCCACATGACTCAAAACTTGTTCATGCCTGCAGGGCCCACCTACGAGTTTCAAATGAGCCAGGAGGGTCCTGTGCTCCCACCCGAGGCCTTTCAATATCGTCATGAAATCCGCGAAGGCTCCCCACCCCTCCACCTGGAAGACTGCTCACCTCGCGGAGATTTGGAGGGGGAGGCGGTGGAAACTGTGTCGGTGGAAAATCGGACCAGTCACCTCAAATTCAAGTTTGTGGACCCGGTTCCAGCATTTGATTTCTCCGAGCCGCTAACATCCGCCCTCCACTTCCACGCCAAAGAGGGGGATGTTCAGACGGCGGTTTGCGTGTGGCTGGTGCTGTCCCCGGTGGTGCGACTCCGGATTGAGAGGCGGATACTGGAGGCGTGGTGCTACGCCTACACGGAGCTACTCCAGAGGAACCGGCTCTACGCCCAGGCGGCCGTGGTCATCAAACATTGTGGGGTGCTGGGCGGGCTATCCCAGGAGAGCACATCCTACCTGATATGCTGTGGCAGTTGTGGGAAGCCGCTGATGCAGAGGGCTGGAAACTATTGCGATAGGTGTCGGAAGGCTGTGGCACGCTGCGGGGTTTGTCACATGACGGTCACTGGGCTGATGTCGTGGTGTCAAGGGTGCGGTCACGGGGGTCACGTGCAACATCTTAGCAAGTGGTTTTCGAGACACAAGGAGTGCCCGGTGGGCTGTGGGCATGTTTGTCACTCATCATGATGATGATGAGTCACAAGTTAAAATGACGTCTTTCTCGGTGTTTATTTACTTCACACATTTCCTTTTTCTGTTAATTTTTTTGTTGCTCTAAATAATATATTATGCTTGTGATTAGCTTGCCAGCAGGTGCTACATACAATTATATTGTTATAAAATTTGTGAGATCAAATAATGGATAATGCTGTGTAGTATCATGTTTAAAAATTACAAAAAAAAAAAACTTTCGGCACTGTTGAAATTAAAAATGTGTCAAGAAATTGTTCGCAACGTGAATCAAGGATAGCATAATATAAATTATATTATTATTATTATTACCTATGTTTATTAAATTACACGGGTTCTAACAATAAGAAAAGTATCATATAGGTAATTAATTATCCAATTATCACAACTAATTGTAATATAACTTTTTATCCTGCTTTGAATCCCAAATCCCACTAATTCCTGCTGGCTTACCTACATTACAGCTAGAACACCCCTGGCTCATCAGTCCTCCTCCTCCCAACCCAAGTCGTCAATGAAATGTCAATGTTTCTCTTGTTAAGAACAGCTAAAACACTGGGAGACAGCTACAACAATTTTGTTCATCACAAAAAAAAAGCTTTTTATTATGACAATACTTACTTGGAACAAATTTTTGCAGCCAAAATTACCCAAGTTATATGCATAATTTTTAATTAAAAACTGCAAATATAATATATAATATATACCTCTTTATCCAAGATTATCTGAAGTGTTTTAAGTTTCGGAAGGGGAATGAACCCCGTCCAAACTGTCATCTCCGTAAAGCGACATTGGCCTAATTTGTCCACGGAAAACTTGTGTAGTTCTGAAAAAACGATGAAGAAAGGGTAGTATTTTTTTTTTATTTTTTAAATCTGTAAATAATCTGATAGGATAGTAAGAAGTCTCAAGTCTCGCATTTTAAACACATAATGCAAAAAAAATTATAACAACTCAAATGAAATTAAAAACCTTTCAAATCAGTTATATTCGGAGGTGGGATGTGGATGTTCTCTTCAGGACCCCGGACCACCCCAAGTCCAGTAATGTCGTCCCCAATATTCCCCTCTTTTGTAACATGGAGCTCTTGCAGGGTCGACTTCCAGGCGGAGCAAACCATAGGAAAGGTCACGCTAGTGAGGGGTGCCGCCAACCGAGTTAGATTTGGCATCCACTGCGAAATATTCAAAAAGGCGGAGGGCTCATCAGAGAGGAGGAGCCCTGTCTTGAACTCTATCAGCGTCGCCAACTCCCTTCCGAACTCTGGCCGGAAGGGGTTCTCAACTTTAACTTGGGTCGCTTTCGTGATGAGGGGATTCCCCCGCCGATGACTTTCGAACTCACCCTTCCCGCAATAATAATAATAATCCAAATGAAGCGTTTCCAGGCTGGGCGTGTACTCCAAGAAACCAAAGTTGGGAGCTATGGGCCCATTTAATCTCAAGTCCGTCAAGTGTTCCAAGGGCTCGTCCAACAAAGGCTCCAGGTGTGCTGACAGGCGTGCATCATCAGCCCTCAACATAGTTCTGATACAGTGCAGTTTTCGGAGGGTGGCTGCGGCTGATTGGACCACTTGTCGTACAACAGGGCCCTCGGAGGCATTTCCCAACTCAATTTTGAGGGAGTCCAGCGGCAGTCGGGCCTCTCGAAAGAGGTTGGCGGTGTCGTGGGAGAGTTGGACATATTTGTCAGCACTGAGAATGAGGAAGGATTAAAATTAAAAGGATTATTGTATTTAAAAATAAATATATCAAAACTCTTACAAATTATTATGATTTGTATTTTATTTATTATTATAATTATTACTATGCGTGGTGGGGTAAAAAATCCACTTCCAGACTCTTCAACTCAAGTCTTTGCTGGTGCCCTGAGTCGGCTTCGGCTCGCAAAGCCGCCGCGGCCGCTAGCATCCCGTCCAACACCCGCGGGCTAACCCCGTGGAGCATCAGACTCTAATCACGAGAAAAAAATATAGAGAGGAGAGCATGAAAACTAGAAAAAAATGAACTTTGACCTTGTGTTGACGTTTTTGCTTTGTAAAATATTATGAGAACAAGGCCCTCCAACCTACCTGCATATTTGGAAATCCGAATAGTGTATCACGCCATGGAACGTGCCACGAGTCCAAATTGACCAGCTCCAAGCTTTCCAGCTTCCTCTGTGGAGGCCGCCGGGCGGGAGGAGGTTGTGGTTGCTCTAAATTTGCTCCCTCCTGGACGTTCCAATATTGGGTGCCCCTTCGAGGCTGCAGCCCTTCTACCTTCAGCTTCACTACATTCGGCGTGGCCACAAAAATAAGGTCCTTAAAGGATTCGATAGGGAGGCGGAGAGGCTCGGAATGGCTCCCGGGCCAGATCATCTGGTCCAAATGAAGCCTTCTAATCTGGTGACCACAAACCCTCCAAAATTCCTCCTGTTTCTGGGCTAAGTCATTATTATTATTATTATTTATTCCGCCGATATGCGCAACCCCAAGTTGGTTTGGTGGGGCATCATCCTCTGTTGGCATTGGCTGAGCAGGATTGCTGATGAGCCAGCGTATTAGTCTAAAACTGGAAAAGGGCCTATTATGAGGAGGAGGAGGAGGAGGAGCCATGGAAGGTGCGACGCCAGAATTCACAGTAGTAGTGGTAGTAGTAGTAGTGTCCTTTGTGATGGAACTCAGAAACTGCTCCAGTGTCATTTCCTCTCTTCCTGGTGTCCACGACGGCAATCTCACATAAATGCCGCTGGTACCCCTACTGGACTGTGCAGAAATGACCGTCATTGTCATCATTGGTGGGTGGTGCGGATGGGCGGAGGTATGGCGCCATCATCAAAAGGAGATTAATATTAATACCTCGCCGAAACCGAACCCGATTTTCCGGTGACCGTATTATTATCACTACTGGGGCCGTTGAGCGCCAGGCATCCAGGGAGGCCTTATGCCACAGGCTGCAGACCAGTCGAAACTGGGGCAGGTCAGTGGGATCACACACATCAAATAGGATTTTCAATATCTGCCAAAAAAGGAAATCCAATCCAATTTGCATCCTTTTTGGATCACATCATTCATTCATTCATCAATAATTAGTAATTTCTAATAAATTTTTTTTTACCACTTCCATCATCATGGGATTTAGAGTTGGGATTGGGAGATGAGTTGACGCTCCGGTAGTGGTGGTGCCGGTGGCAGGCCCCTCGCCCCTGCTGAAACGTTCCATTTTGTTCATTTATAATTGTAAGTCTTCAGCAAAAACATTCAAAACCTGTTGTCATTAAATGTTTTTAAAGAAAATCATATTATTAATTTGCTCGGGATTGCATTTTCCAATACATTTTCAGCATCTATAGAAAAATATGATATTGAAAAAAGTATTAAAACATTATCATTCTCAGTCTCACCACTTGACCTTTTAATTATAAATCCTTGTCCCTCCTCGCAAGATGGAATGAAAAAAAAATGTTCGAAAAATGGGTGTTCGGGAATGATGAGCCAAGACTAATAATAAAAAAAACCCAGATGTTTAAAAGACACCACTTTTTAGTTATAAAACTTGCTTGAGTGTGTGATTTTTTAAAATGTGTAAAAAAAATGTGGAGCTGGACATTTTTGGAACTACTCTTTTTTGTTTCACGAAATGAGAGATATTTTTTACATGCGAGACTGAGGATCATAAACGGTGGTTCTGCTTAAACAAGATAAGATAAACCTGAGCTTATCTGGGGTAATACATGTTGATGAGATGTGCAACTGAAATATTTTGTTGCTGACGGAAGAATAGAGTCATGCTGACGGGCCCAGTAGCAATAAAAGCTTCTTAAACCTTATAAAATTACCCTGAAAGGACCTGTCAGACCTCCCTGTCACCTGTCAGACCTCCCAAACTGAAAGATTTTGTTGCTGACGGAAGAATAGAGTCATGCTGACGGGCCCAGTAGCAATAAATAGTTAAAATACGAATATGTAGTGAAAATAAACTTACAACAAGAATCACAAAAAAAATTGTTTGATAGAATGTAGTAACATTTTTGGAAGAAGGAGCATGGGCTGGAACTACGAACTGGAATTACACCGCAAATAAATATCATAATTAAAGTACTTTGTTTGGGTTATCGCAAAATATATATGTTGTACAAAAATATTATAGTGAAATCGAAAGTTCAATAACAACTGATTGCCATTTGTACAGGGCACACCTGCAGCAGTCGAGCTCAAACTTATTCATATCATCATCATCACATCAAAACATTACTGTGTTTTAGTGCGTCAGTGATCAACTTGTTTGTAACAAACAAGGGTAAATGAGGAACTCGTTCTTTAGTTGCGTTTGTAGCTGGTGTACGTCACTTAAGTGGAAATAGTAGTACTTCCACGATGGACGTACGTACGTATTGTAAAAAATATTTTTCGCAATCTTGGTTTTAGGTTACAAAATTCTGATTCTAGCCCGTTAATACTGTGCTCGTGTAATTATTTTGAGCCATGTTGAAGTAAGAAATAAATTTAATGCCTTTGGCTACATAAACGCGAATCTGTACCTATCTATTAAATGATTAAGATATTATTATCTTTATTGTGGAAAACTAATGAACCATATACGGCAGAAAGCAAAAAGTAAAGGGTATTTAGTAATTTGTTCCATCGTCCACGTATTGTTGAATATTTTTTATTATTAAATCTGCAAGACGTTTTGTACAAATTGATGATGATGATGTTCCTAACTTTTGAAAGTACAGTTATATACCCCCGTACCACGTCCGCCCCTTTCAGGATCTTATAAAGGGCCTGGTGTTCTCGTGACCGGGTGAGGGTCACGGCTCAGAAATATGGGGTTTGTGTAGGAATGATGTAGACTACGTCTGGCAAAATTGGGAGGTAGGTGTGAGTTGTGATCGGAAGGATGCCCAAATCAAGAGTAATCCATGATTTGAGGTATCACGGTTGAAGAGATCTCTCGGCGATTCTCATTACATAATATTTGTTTGCAATAAGTTGAAGATGACGGCCTATACAATCTTAACCTAATAACCTACATTATAGGTTGATGTCTCGTGCTCACAAATCCTTTTAAGCGTTGTGCGATTATCAGAGGAATGCAAACATTCCCCGGATATTTGCGAAGGAGCGGATAATTACTGAACTGAATTGATTGGAAATGAAGAGGGAAATGCTGGCCGATTGACGGATAGATCCACCATTAGTTAGTTTAGATAAAATTCGTCAAATGGGTATGTTTATTTAATGGAATTCTAACAGAACGTCGTGTTGTTTGCCAACATGGCAAAGCAGCCATCAGCTTTCTTAATTGAGAAAACGTGAAGTCCAAATCAATTAAAATTTCATTAATTTAAACCAACTCGTGCGTATTTCTAGAATTTAACTCGTGCGTATTTAAACCAACTAGAAGATTTATTAGTATAGCTAAGAAGGTTTGAACGGGTTGCAACATTTTTTTTTCAGTGAATTATATTATATATGTGTATGCAAAGACTGTACGAACTTCCAATTAGTTAAAGTGATGTAATCGCATATAATGTAAGAGTAAATGTAAAATTGTAATAATTGTAATTGTATAATTGTATGTAATTATAGCACATTATGTTGTATACTGTTATCAAAGTTGTATACGAGAAAAGTTGTCACCTTGAATATCTTAAATTTGTCATAAAATATTTGATTTGTTACATTTTTTACCATTGTGCGCATTCATTTGCTAAACATATGTATCAAAGGCAACTCTCATGAGAACTTGTTAAATTGAAGATCAATCAGATGAAACTAACACCTACGAAATCAAATCCACGTAAACAACTAGCCCTTGAACCATCTTTGCTACTGCTGAAATTACTTACATTCAAGAGACTATTTAACCGTGCCATTGCCGGCCAACCATTAGCAAACACAAAATTGTGTATTCGCCTTAAACTACCATTACGACTAATCTAAAATCTAGATAATCGCAGCAAATTTGACCACCTCACATAACGTTACCGACCACGGTTGCATTCCCACTCCCGAATATAATTAAAAATTCTGTTTAAGAAAAGGACAATACCACCTCCTGCAAAAAAGTTCCAAATCGGAAAAACTAGTAGCTTCATCTTAAAATAGCACTGGGTCCTGGTCTCTACGTGGCAAAGTACTTCGCCAAGGAAAAGCAACAGTGAAACTGTCAACGACACAGAAATAACGTAATACACGGAAGTAAGTGACTTTAAATTAATTGCACCGGAACCCTCATCCTGCCACGCTTGTTGGGAAATTTTGTCCTGATTAGCTGCAAATGAGACGAAATTCCAGTTATACTTGAAGTCGTTTCCCGAATTGAACATTCTCAATGCGTTCACAGTGAGGAAGATGTCTTGAAAACTTTGTAGCCGATTGTAGATACCACTAGCGCAAATAGATGATAAGAAGGGTTTTAAGATGGACATGTAATATACTGGGGAATGAAAATACCAGTTATGATTGTAAGTAAAAACTGGCGCATCTACGTTTTCGTAGATTTTATAATCCCCGTAGTAGTAGAGCCACGAACGATAGTAATAGCTTGTAGATACAGTACCAAGACTTGCATAGGACTTGATTCGTGAATCGTAGATGAGTACATATCGATCCCTAACTCTAACGCCTGCTTTATCATTGAGAAGAATTGAAGGGGAAATATTAAAATCACGAACAACATCCTCCAATAATTGGAGCTTGTTTCTCATTCTCCTAGGAAAAGTTTTAATACTTTCCTCATACGACAGAGTTTCTAGCATTGTTTCCACTATCGCACCCAAATTTTTTCCAAATGTGTAATCGCTAAATAATTCAAAACTGTCAGTGGAAACCAAGTCGGCGAAGGAGGTTGGCAAATTATCTGGCTTCGATTCGGCGGTTAAATACGACGTCATTCTGGATGTATAAATGTTTCGAACTAGTATGGCAGCAAAAAGCCACCCAGTTATGATAAATGTGGTACGTCGGTTTCCCAAGGGGATCCCTTGTTCAATCAGCGACGCAAAACTAAGGAACAGAGCCCCTTGAAAATTATTTCTGTGAAGCGACAAAACGACGAGGAGATGAGCCCCCAAAATATACTTCCATTCCGGGAAGGACAATGAGCTAAAGAGGAACATGAGGTCAAGATTTGTAGACGACCCATTTGACCTGCTAGCCAGGACGCTGTATTTATATCCGCTGTTTACAAAAACTGAACTCAAAAGAAATGCACTATCAAGTGATTCATCTCCAGTGTAAACTTCAGGCTGTAGTTTCTCGTAGTTCCATGTTGTTTTCCTGATTTCATACGCCTTATCGTGAAAAAATATATCCATAATACAGTTAGCGGCGTCATCTCGAAATGGATTATAGTCCCGCCGGATTCCAAAATTGCCGTCGCAAACATCTCCCATAGGATGACTAACAGAGGCAGTAAAATTAGAATTATGAATTTCCCATTGTTTCGCTATTTCCCTCCATGAGGCCACCTGGCGTCCTTCCTTGTACGGGAATGGAGTGAGGGAGGCAGTTCTCTCGTAAGTCTGTGGAATGGTGTGGCTTGAGAAGAGAGCCAAATTCCTGCATTCGTTCAAATGGATCACAATGAATGATCCATAATATTGAATTTGCCTTGAGATTTTCGAACAAGTTCGATCTGGACTAACCCCGGGAATAATAGATATCACGAAGGACGGTAAAATATGCAAATATTGCAAATGTGAATTATGCATCCAGTACTTTGGGAATACCTTATTATCGAGTAAGTCTGACATTTGATTCAGCGCATAGAGCAGAGTAAGGCTATCCTCAATTCCTGAACTTTCCTGTGCATCACGCAATTCGGGTAGTAGGAAAACAAATGCAGCACATTTATCATTGAGATGCTTTGTGTAGTAGAGACGGGGGGCGTAAAAACTATGATAATTTATCAAAATCTCCTTTGCACCGGACATGTTAGTAGTGAACAGTTGGGGAATGAGCTTGGCTTCAAGACGTGAAAGTTGTTGTAATCTAAATGAGTGATAAATCGGCACGTCCCTCCCCGACTCGTCAATGTTGAAAAAGTGAAGAGTGCAGTTTTCAAAACTGGTCAGAAAGTCTGGAAATTTGGTGGTTTCTGGAAGATGGAGGAACTCTGAAGCTTGTCGACGACATTGCTGATGCTTACAATGAGTACAATTTGCGATGAATGAAAAAGTTGCAAATGTAAGGAGTAGCGTTACCGCAATATAAATCATTTTGGAAAATGAAGCAGATGTCAAGGAATTTGAAGTATAAGGTCCCTTGCAGAAGGTTGCACTAGAAGCTTTCAACAAAATATGCCGTTAAATGTTTAATGCTGTTTTAGGTTTCTGAGCGGACGCTTCTTGGATATTTAGTGGAGAATGCAGATTAGTCTGTAATGATATATTTCGACAACTTCGAAGACTGCAAGTTGAAACCCAACTGCTGGGTAAGCCAAGGATATCTTCTGACGTAAATCGGTGACAAAAATACATTAGGATGATTGAAAGGCGGGATGAGTTTAACCTTCCCACTGTTTGCATTACGCTAATTATTAATAATACAAAAGCAACTTTAGTTCGCTACGTGTGGCTGTTCGAGATTAGAATTTGACACGAACCAAGGAGAAAACAGACATATATTCCTAATAATAAGAGCAAGATATACGAGCATGCTAAATTTTGGAAAATATCCCTTTAATACGTGTTGGTTACAAAAGTTTCTAGATTGGTTTCATAAGTAGATTCATAGTTAAGTCGTTAGTAGAATAAGGATTTATGACGTAAATTGTCGTAAGAGCGCATTAGAATGATTAAAAGGTGGGACCAAGTATACCTCCCACTGTTCGTATAACGTAAATTGACATTATTATAAGAACAAGTTAAATCCACAAAATGGATGTCTTACCATGGTATGTGGCACGAAATATCTAGACAACATGACGAAAAAGTGGCCATAGTTCTAAAT
The DNA here is from genome assembly GCA_036850665.1 of Dicranocentrus wangi. NCBI lineage: Eukaryota > Metazoa > Arthropoda > Collembola > Entomobryomorpha > Entomobryidae > Dicranocentrus > Dicranocentrus wangi. Next base: position 11,825 of record JAANSN010005552.1, read on the forward strand.
ATTAGCTCGCTGAAAAGAACGGCGAGCTTATGATCTTGCCATGTCTGTCTGTCTGTTTGTCCGTCTGTCACGCTTATTTTTTGAAAACAATTTAATTATTTGGATGTGGGACATTTGGGTTGGGTTGGTTGGTTGATCATTTAGGGAGTATCATCATTCAATATCAATTATAATTTTTGTACAGATTAAATTACTTTGCGAAAAATCTATGACGTTACTAATATATACGTATGTCGATTATTTAATGACTTTTTTTATGTAATATTAATGTATTATCATCGATCGATGTCTTCATTTTAAGGAGCAATTTGTCACAAATTAAAAAGGCCAAAGTGTCCAAAATCCATTGTTGTCCCCGGAGGATTCCCTCTTACATCAGGGTATACTGGCCTAGG
>JAANSN010005553.1:0-12218 GCA_036850665.1 Dicranocentrus wangi
AAGATTCCAATACCTAAATAAGCCGTGGCGCAGACAGACACAGAGTCCTCCATATTCGTGTGAGAACCCCTTTTCGGTGAATGTAGACTGGAAAAAACTTGAGAATGTGTGAGAAATAAGGATTACACAAAGTAATTCGTCGTCCGTCACAGTGCACCGGTAAAACGAAAAATGTGAGCAAGTGCAATCCAATCCATCCTTATTTTGTTGCAATGGCTCACTTTTTCAGATCACTAATTCAGCTTAAGAACTTTGAGACGAACTCAAAGTCAAAGTCAGCCACAGTGATTGACTGAGCTATCAGCAACATCATCACTGGCGCCTATCATCTAACACATTTATCCAGACTAACAGCCATAACTATCCGTAATGATTATGATGACTAGAGGAAACCTTGAAAACACGGGGGGATTCTAACTCATGGAAGTCATTTTTAAAAATCCGATAGCAAAATCAGAATGCGGATATATGTATACCTCGTGTAGTAGCACAATTTACCAGTGCAAGTGGTAGTAGTTCTGGTTGGTAGTACATGAAAAGCTGTGGAAAACTACATACTACATATATTATGATGAGTATAAAACAAAACGAGAAATATCTTGTGTGATTTCCTCCTTCAATAATTCGTGTACTAACATGATACTCCGTCTTATATAATATAATATCATCGCTAACATGCCTACCCCCACCACCGTCATCATCTCTGCTTGGTTGAACCTTGAAGGAATATTATTATCAGTTCCATGATTCGCTCAACCTTTGTTTATACACTTGATGCAATACAGTAATGGATTGAAATAGTAAAAAATGAAATCACAAGGATGCGATGACGAGAATACATTATATACCCTCGTGTAACTCAAGCTCAGCTACTGATGTTGATTATGATAGTTCCATAATGATGTTCCTACGATGAGCCATATAAACCCCACTTCAAAAAAAAAAACTTTACGTTTTTATGTACACTGCTCAGCACACAACACACACTTGTGACTGAAATGCACATGCACGTAGAAAAAAAAACTCGGAATGTGTCTAGGGAGCTCTTCTCTCGGAATCACTCTGTATTTATTATCCCTGTAAATAAGCCATATTCCGGGCTCTCAGGCCAAAAACTATTAACATCCCTTTTTTTACCTTGTTTCATCGTGACTGTGTGTACCTGGGCTTGACTCATCTGTCTGGTATGGGGATATGATAGTATGGTCAGTGGTCTGTTGTGGTTTGTTGTGTGGCTAGTTAAGAAAAACCCATTTACTTCGGGCTTACTTTACCCTCAGTTTTTACTTGGGTTTTCTGGTTACCGACGGGAATACAATAGGGTAGGAATGAACGAGCAATAATAATACTATGGTTTTACACTTATTGCCTCCTTTGTGAGCTTGCATTTTTACTCACTTCGTTCACCTCTTTCAATTCCTTCTCAGAAGTGTTGCTGCTTTGCTCAGGTGTGTGTGCATGTGTATGAATATAAAACTCCGATTCAAATTTTCAGACTGGATTGTTTTCTTAGGGGGAACTGTAAAGACAACAGACATCTGCTGGTTGCTGTTTGCTCCCATAATCTTGCATAGCTATAAGGATGGAAGAAAGTGCAGGATGTTTACGAAAAAACTAATTTCTTGTTACGTATGCATATATCTTCCCACATCTTGTGTACATATAGGAAGGAGTAAATAGGTATATTCCTTTAGGCTCCTTTTGCTGAACTATGCACACCTCATCACAGGTACATTAACATAGCCTTTGTGATTCCAATATGGAGTGCCTATAAAAGATTTACTACGAACAAAATGCATCTTTTAGGTAGTGCGGTGTGGTGCGGTGCTGAATGTTATAGGTAAATGTACCCAACATGCTTATTGCCCGTCGTCGTATACCTGTTTACCAATACTGATGTCAATGGTACACGCATCACGTAAGCATGTAATAGTGCTCATATGTGTGTGTGTGTGTGCTTGCAACTATGTATGATATTGTTACTTGTCGCTAATATGCATTTTTACCTCTTTACCTGGGACCCTAACACAGCTGCAGCTCATTCCTGTTGGTGGCAGGCAAAGAGTAAAGACGTTCCGTCTAGAGTGTTGTTGTTGTGGGTCGTTCGTTCATGTCAGTTCAGTCGGTCGTTTGATCGGCTAGTTTTTTTTTCTGCGAGAAAATTGCACTCCTTCTATTAAGAAAAGTGGTGTGTTGTTATTCAATCCTTTTAGTGGATACACTTGTAAGTGACCCTGCATACTTTCGGACTTAATTCTAGGGTGCCCTACTGTGTTTCCAAATTGGGAGATCCGTGTACGTACTTTGTTCTATTTAGGTCCTTCGGCTGTGCCCCGACCCGAACTCTGTTGGCCAGCATGTAGCTACGACTTTTTCTATGTAGCAAACTGAAGTGAGAAATGATTTGTTGGGCACAGCTTGTGCTTGAATAAATGGTCTGTAACATTACGTTTTATTGCTCCAGACTCACATCAGCAAAACCTATTAAGTGTGCGGATTTCTGACTCTTTTTATTAATAGCATTGTCTCCAAAAGACCGATAAACAAAGTGGTGATGTGTTTGCAAAAATCTGATTTATGACATTTATGAGTATTGAATTCCCACCCACCGATTTATGGGATACTTTACCTTGACATTCCTTCCAGGAAAATTGTATAGTTTTGTGAATGTACTATTGTTGTGAACATTAAGTGTTTCTTTAATTTTGTACAAATTACAATACATGATACATATGTACACATAAATGTAGATGACTTTATGTGGACACGAACTAAAAATAGAATTGCCTACGTACATGCATGAGACTTTCAGCGAAATTGCAGTTATGACGTTCATTCAAAGACATTTGTGCAATGATTAGTCAAACCGTGAATACTGTGTTGCTTGAATGAATCAGTCGCGGTTTTACAAACTGAACACGAACTAAAAATAGAATTGCCTACGTAAATGCATGAGACTTTCAGCGAAATTGCAGTTATGACGTTCATTCAAAGACATTTGTGCAATGATTAGTCAAACCGTGAATACTGTGTTGGTTAAATGAATCAGTTGCGGTTTTACAAACTGGAAATTTATCATATCTTTGAGCATTACATGGCAATACGTGCTTCGGTAGAACCTTTACTTTTACCAATATCTAATTAATTTTAACCTAGCTAGACACTAACGTTAAATCTTCATGTCCGTACAGGCTTACAGTGTGAACAGATTTGAACCTCGCGTCGTGTTAGCTCACATGGACGAAACTGTGCGTTTAATTAAAAACCATTCGTTAAAACCATAACCCGACCCCCTTATCACTGCAACCTTGTTCCCTGTGTGGTATTGTAACTCGTATGCAATAAACAATGGGATCAGATTGCTAAACACAAAGGATTTTACGGGACACTTGTGCAAAACAATCATTTAATGAACGCCATGAACGGTTTCCATTAAGTACGGTAAATTGACTTGATTTGTGACTGTCAGTCAGAACTGGTGAGTCAATGTCAACAAAACATTATTCCTAATTAACTTGCAGACTTGTCGGTAAACGTTGTTGAACATTTGTGGTGAATACACGTAGAATCTGGTGGGATATAATATTATAGTGCTCATGAACTTTGGGAAAGGAATTTTAGCCAATTTAAGGCCAACATTACGATAACGGACATTGATTCAAGTGATTCATGCATTGCAAACCCAACTGGAATCTCTAGAACAAGGTAATATAACACAGAAAGTTCCATTTTCATGTATTTTGCTATTGTTGAATTTGCTGAAGAAAGTACATATAGCGTGCATAAAACACTGATTTTGTCATGTTGCACTGGTTTGCATTTACTATAAATTGAAGACGAACCTTTTAAGGTCTATGGACGAGATCTTATCATTAGTCCAGTGCAAACAAAACCTGTTTCATTCTTGAAGCGATGATTTTTTTGCAAATGTGTGGGAAAGACTGGGCAGTCAAATCAAAATCAAGAATTAGACAGAATGAGTAATTAAGAGCAGATATTTTGCATATCTAATCCGTAGGGGTTAAACTGAAAATATTTCCAACGCATGATTGCTCTGGTAAACATAGGGCTTATTAAAACACCTGCATAATCAAATTCTTAAGAAATGGCGTAGGCTACGACCTTAATCATTTCCGTAAATGAAAGGAATGCGCACAGAATTTTGAATTCGTTGAAATGCAGACGCAGACGATATCAAAAGTTCTTTGAAATAAAATGGAAACTTACGATTAGAATGCAATTTGTAAGTCTGAGCAAATTAACCACAGCCAGCTTCTCATTAAGAAATGTTCGTAAATCATGCAAAATAGCCAGTGCAAGTCCTAATGCAGTTGATGACGATGACATGACGTGCGCTACAATTTCTTCCGACCGTTTGTTTATACAACTAGTTTGCTACGGTGTGGTGGGGTAAAAGCATCATCTTGGTTTCCTTCAAGATAGAATAAGCAAAATGATGGCCTACGTTTCACACAATTTTGCCTGGTTTTCTTTCTTGGTTTTTGGCTTTTGTGGTTTTCTTTTCTTTTGCGTGGTGTTAGGATGAAGGGGGCAATGTTTATCAAATCGGCATTTGGTTCGAGTCCAACATCTCCGAAGGCTAGGCTATCGTATAATTTTATGCATGTATGCATCTGCAAGTATGGTAGAGAATGTTGTCATTTTATGAATGAATGCATGAACGATCGATGACTCTGTGTTTATACGTACTGTATGGTTCATCAATGTAGCCTTATTGCGATTGCTGCTGCATGAGCGCAAGTGTTGAACGAGGCGATGGAATAATAAATGATCTTAATTGTGTGCAACTCCTTTTGTTCACTGAACCCATTCCTATTTGTTACACAAGGTCAGAAAAGTACAAAAGCTAGACGGGTTACTTCTCTTCATTTTTGTTTGATCAGTCATCCCAACCCTTTTATTGTCACTTTATTCAAGTTTGTCCAAGTGTTTTGGTATACATTGGGCTGTACGTGCGTGGTGCCCCTTAAAGGAAGAAACTTGTTGTCGTCCCTCAACATCATGCTTATTTCGTTTTATGTATACATAAACAATGTCTATTTTGATCATCCTCGTGAACGCGTCCATGCTTTCGTATGACGACTTCATTGGACCGTGAAAGTGCTACATGTAAAACACATTCATTTGAATCAATATGATCCATATGAGCTGAAGCTTAAGGACTGCTGAGCTTTATGCCTTCATTCATCCTTTTTCATTCATTTTTCGTCCAGAAGAAGATCACAAGCGTAGAAGGTCCATTAAAGTTGAGAAAGTACTTCACTTCATTAAATTTATAGGATACTCAAGAAGTCAGTAAAATTATGACTTTGTCTGCCACATTCCCGGTAATTTCATTGTGCTACGCTTTCATGTCTGGTGCTGGTCAACCTTTATGTTGACATTTTACATGAGTTTGCCACTTCCTGTGTGATTTTGATGAATGAGATGACAATGATGATACCTTGTGGATAATAGAAATGGAGACATGTGACTTGTTGCCTGCCTTCATCAATTCACCGTGTCACCTTTCGGCAACGTCTCAAACCGCATATCTAATTGTGCACTTAAGGGGTGGAAATGGCACACGGCGTGATTTACTGTTTCCTTAATATCCCTCAATTTGAGAAATCAGTCCACTTGAAACTTGGATTATGAGCATTTTAAAAATATCATCAATCATATTTAAACTTACGATCAGAAACCGTCATCGATTAATTCTCATGGGACTTGTTCTGTCTTTCAAATACTGCATTTCCTTGAGTGCTTGAGAAGAAAAAGGAAATTACAAAGAGCTACAGAAGACGTATGTATGACGTACCAACCAGCACATTAGATTGGAATGTGTGCAAAGTAATGGTACGGTGAAATAGTGAAATCACACTAATTTTCGTCATGTCTTACAAAGACCATGTGCCTGCAAATATCCGTGTAACATGTGTACACGAAACATAACACAATGTGACGGCAACGGCAAGCAAGGTGAGTCCCTAACAAATTGTATCTGTCAATTAAGAATCTTGACGAGGTGAATTTATGATGTAAGCCAAGCGTTTCCCATTATTTTCACCATTCTCGCTGATGTTTCCGAGTATCATTTTAAAAATCCTCTACCATCAATACCTTGTTAACTATATGTGTACATTATGACGTTGCATATAGGTATCTTGAAATAGGTAAGTAACGTCCACTATTACTGTTATCATCATGCCATTATCCCCCTCACCCATGTTTCCATTCTATATGATACAATCACAAAATGTAAAAATGCTTGTCTAAATGACAAGCATGAGAAGTGTGCAGGTTGACCAACAAAGAAAATTCTTTAAAAGAAAAAGGTCCTTGCACCAAATTTTATTCAAATGTATAAATAAATAAGATAATGTATTCATGTTTATGTATATGTATCAATGAATTTCAACAAGGTATTTTTTCCTCCTTTTTCCTTGCAAACTTGTCGGTTATGCTTTCAAAACCAATCCTTTTTCTTTTTTGTCCGTTAAGTAAGCACTGAGGAAGGGGTTATACCAGAATGTGATTGGATTGAGTAGGGAAATCCTCTAAAAGAATGGCATACTCGAGATGTTATGAGATGTGGTCAGTTTTGTAATGGACTTTGTTACAAGGTGCATTTCATAAAGGGGGAGCCGACAGACACTATTATATTCCCAGAGAGAGATCAACATGGTTTGCTGTCATAGTTGAGGTATAAGAATTGCAAAAAACTGTGGAATTATATTATTTGCTATACTTTTTTAGAAAATTGTATATCCCAGTGTCATTGATTAGATATTGATACTTATTACGGTTTTTGGTCATCACTTGCGAAATTCAAATAACCATATACCTGATAGAGCAAACGCGTTATATACATCGGTTTGACAAATTTTTATGAAGAGCGAAAAGCAGAGAAATAACAGTAATAATATTAATGATGATTGCCCACCAAAAAAATTCTACACCCTTTTTTCCAAATCACTATATCGATTTCTGCACATGCCAGTAAAGTACCAAAAGACCCACAGTGTTTTGATTGAAAGAAGATCACTCTCGATTTCTTTCAATTTTTTCGAAGTCATTTATTTTATGACCATTATCCGGCCCTTCTTCTTGTTCTTCTTCATCATTATCATCATCGACACATGATATTACTGTTATTATTGGTTTTTGTTTACTCACACATTTTTTTCAGAGTATTTGGTCAAAACTTTTCCCTTTTTCAATATGTAATACATACATTACGCACATGGCATACATATGTAATGACGTTATATTGCTTTCCATTTTTCACCCAACAAACTATAATTCCAATTGCTTTTGCTGTAACACTACGCGACTATACACTATCAACGCACGCCTACAATTACAACTTTATTATTCAAAAAGGAAAGATTGGCTGGCCGATCCCAAAAAAATCAATGTAGCTAGTTCAGAGGAATATGATAATATATAGATTTACAAATTCAATGTCTCTGTTGCCATTAAACGGTGTAGACAACAAAGAAAATCTTGTTCTCGCGTAGTCCGTGGTGGTGGTGAATGTTTGCGCTCAGTCTGTTGGGTAAGAATACTGATCTAGTTCTAAATTGCTACTTTTGTGCTTTTAAAAGTAAAAGTTAATTTTGAGTGAATATATTCATAATAATGAAGTTGTTGTCCCTGTCTTTTTCAAAAGAGCATGGTTATCCGTTGACCGCTGAATGTTGTCTGGTATCCTTCCTTATTATCATGCAAGTATAGCTTGTAATGAAGTAGAGTATCCTGATTTTTTCCTTGTAATCAGAGACGATGTGTGCGACAAGACAAAGTCGATAATTTCCATCCGTTTTTGTAGAGTTGTAGCGAGAAGTGTCTTTTTGTCCCTTTTTGTTTCTTAAACGTTTCCGATGTAAAAGTGATTTTGAATGTGAAATGAATGAATTAGAGCAGACACGAGTCGAGAAATTTCTCACACCATTTTTACATACGACTAGGATTGGGTATAAATAATGGAAAATCTCGTCAAAGTGACGCGACGAATGTCGCCTGTGTTGAATTATAGGTTTCAATAGCATTAATCTTTATCGTCGCTACAATCTTTATGCAAAATGTGCGAATCAATCATGAATGAATTTTTATGAATCAATTGAAATTCGTGTAGGGACAACCTCTGCTCTCATTTTTATCGATCAAGATCAAAAATCTGATTCGAATTGGCAATTGAATGGTGTAACAAGGCATGGGGCATATCGTTTACGACCAGAATAAATTTACATTATTGATGTTTTATGGGGGTAAAAATTGATTTTAATTGACAAAGACAATTGAAAGATACGCCATGAAAGAAAGAACGCTCTGCTTGATACATTTATAAGCATCGACTTCGACAATTATTGATTTATATTCAAATTGGCATATGATGAGCCTGTATTTTTCAACTGAAAAGTGCAAGTGTAACAGGTAAAATGAAATTAAGGCAACAAAATCAAGTTTTAAATGCAAAACCGCACAACAACAACAACAGCAGTGGCATCATTAACCCAATGATTTTAAGAGAGTATCAATTTATGAAAATTGCATGCACTCATACAATAAAACGACTCTCACGAAGAGTTTTCGATTTCATTGGAAACTGAAAATGAATGGAAAACACGAAAGACGTAAGCAACCGTCAGCGTCCTCGTCTCGTAAATTTGCATTGTTAGTAATTCGATGTGTTTTTTGTGAGATTTTTGTGCATTTTTATGAGATTACCAACTGACTAGGCTAGTGACAGCTTTTCTATCTGTTGGTATTTGATGATTATCACAAGACTACTGCTGAATAGTTTTGTTTAATCTGTGTAGAATGCTTGTCGAAAAAGTTTTCCTGATGACCTGGTAGCCTGTTTGACCCAAGGTTTTACAATGCATTTGCAAGGAAACTTTGAATTGAACGACCTTACTTGCCTCTGGTTTTGTTGATGTTGATGGAAATAATAATAACAATCATCATAAGTAATAATCAGTGAAGAGTTTTTCAATCTTTTAACTAGCTTGAACCAAACTGTTTTTTTTTTCAAATGAAGAAACCATCTTCCATTCATTTTTCTGGTTTTGCATTCAAAAGCCTTTAAAACCTCTTCACTCGATCCATTTCAGTAAAAAATCAAGTCTAGACTTAAAACCCTCCTCTCATGTTTTCCACTTTACCTTTTCGATCAAATGATAGGATAATATGTACAAAACATTAAATTACAAAATTAATTTGGTTGACTCCACACACGTGAAATTGCACACCAACTGTTAACTTTAGCTTTGAGAAAACTTTAGCTCTTTTTGAAGGTGAAGGAAAGCGAAATGATGAAAAAGATAATAACAATTTGATACCAATCACTTTACCTTTTTAAGAGTTTCTCAACAAATTTATGAGACATTTCACTAAATAAATACTGTCTGCATACATGTTTGAATCAGGGTAGTAGTCTATCGTTTTAATATATTTATAGTTTTGTGCTTTAGTATCCGCTCAGGTGGTAAATGCATTCAGGTGTGTGTCCACATCGAATAAGTAAATATTCGGATTTAACAGTATATTTTCCAAACCCCTTAAATGTCCTAAAGAGTTTTACATACGTGCGTCATAGGATTTCCTTGTATTATTTTTGATCATGCGAGCACTGCTTTTATAGTGTGTAGTGTGTACCTACGTGGGCTGCTTGAACTTCACAGTGGTTTATCATTTTGTTAAAAATTTCATCTTCATCTCTATCACACCACCACCACCACCACCAGCCCAACATCTCTTTCTCCTTTTTCGCTCTTCTGGTAAACGAGGGCACGATGATTGGCACAAGTCAATTATCTCTTTCGTTTGTTAACTACCTTTTTGTTGGGCAAGTTCAGGGGCAAATGCATTTACACCAGGATTATATTTAAGGATCAAAACATTACTAAGATGCAATTTGCTACGCATATTCGTGTTTCTTGTACAAAGTTAAAGTTGCTGCTCAGTATGCATAGGTATATAATTAATTCTTCAAATCAAAAGGAAAAAACGATGTAATATTATGGAAAGGAAAATGTATTCCATTTTGTGATGAGTGTGATGACTTCTTGGTAAATGATATTGCTTCTGGCTCTATAAAGGGGATTGCCGAATTCGTTTATAAAATATTAGGTTGGCCCTGCCTTTTTGCCAGTTGACGATGACGGGCTGTCAAACTCACTGAAACTTTTTTGAACTTGACATTTCAGCTTACTTTCTTCAATTCCTCATCCCATCTTCAGAGAGAGAAAATGTGCAGCAATGTCGGACTAAAGGTCAGGCTTATGAATATTGGATTTTTTGGGTAACTTTCAGGTTAAATAGAATCTGTAAATCTAGAAAATCCAACGTTTGATTGACTCAAAAATCCTGAAATAAAAGGAATGTGCAAGACATGTGCATTTTTATTATGGCCCTGTGTCATTCTGAAATATTACCATGTTTTAAAAGTTCATCTGAGCTGCTGGTTTCATGTGCTCTTTGCGCGCAGTTTGAGGATTGCAATAATGAGCATGGAAAGTGGCAAACGCAAATGGCAAAAGTTGCAAAGAAAAATAATAATTCCTGTTTAATCTTCGTTAATTTGCTTTCCTTTATGAACCTGTCACATTTTATATGATTTCTTACACAAAATTCCTCTCTGTGCATATGTTAACTTCCTTTTTTTCTCATGAAAGTTGTAAAATTAAAATTTGTGTGATAATGGGAAAAAATTGAATCTGATGTTCAAAATGTAAGTAAAGTACATCCTTAAACAAGATTTACGGTATGCAAAATTAGGCAATTAGGTACCTACTTTTCCTCTCTTAGGCATTGAACAAGCCTTTTTTGTATGCTGGGCATATGATGAATTTGAAAGTGAGAAGGGAAATAGTCATTACAATTACACCGTACAATTCCAAATGAGACTTGTGTTCCTTTGTACACATTCATCTTCGGGTATCATTTATTTTCAATTTCTTGTAGATACACTTTTGCTTTTATTGTATGTAGCCTACAAAAAAAAGTCCAAAGCAATGTTGTTGGATCTTTGTAAAACAGAAAGCCGCACCTTTTATCAGACTCATTACAAGGGTCTGCAAACACGCACGTTCAAAGGAATCCTGACAATTACTGTGTAAATATGAATTCATCAGAAACTTATGCAGTTTATAGGCTGATCCTTTGCATGCATGTGTTTGTGTGTACCAAATGGAGCCAGCATTTTGTGCTTTGTGTACTAATTTTAAACATGAATACTTTGATATGTCGAGATGAAGCCGACTTTAGTTTAACAACCTGTCCAAATCAGGGCAACGTCTTCTGGTTGAATCTGAATGATGAGATATTTTTCATTCTGGAGATTTAGGATGTCGGGTGGAACACGATTTCATGTAAATGTTTCTACCTGCATAGCTTTTTTGATAAGTCATAATAATAAGCATGTTCTTTTTTAAATCATGTGAGCCAGTGAGCCTGAAGTTGTTTCATGAAATTACCGTCATCTTCATGATATTGGGCCATTATTATCGTAAAAGCTGTGAAGAGGCACCCTCCGAAAATAAATAGTCGGTGAGGAAAGTAGAAAGGCAGGAAAAAGGTTGCTGGAAGAAACTGATATTTGCTTCGTGTCCGCTCCCGGTTCAAATGTATGGTAGGGGTTGAATGTTGAATTCCAAATACCAATGCACTCTTCTATGCATACATATTCTACACGCCGCAGTCTTATCACAAGCATCTTTTTACACATTAGAACCTGCTGCAATATAATAAATAATTGTGCTCTTATCCGGAAGGGAAAAGGGTTACTACTTGTTTTATATTTATAGATGTTTCTACGTATATAACCATATCCATGAAAGTTTTTGTACCTTTCATTTCATGCAAGAATGTTACCCAACAAGCGACAACCAAACCTCTGGAAGGGACTCCCCTACCTTTGTTTACATCTTGTACACGTTGGCGTACAGCTAATCGGATTCTGGGTAAATAAAAAGATCTTACTTGAAATGGAACATGCATAATATTCTTCAACACTTGAATTTGAGGGTATAGTGTATACGTATTATTCCATTTCCCGAGCTACTCGCTGGTTTATTCAATAGCAGGTGTAAGTTCTGTGAGATGTCAAGAATTCAATAATGCAGAATGGCAGAATAAATATTGTATACTCTCTGGAATCGTCTATTCTTCTCTTTTTATAACGCCCTTGAATCATAAGTAATTGCGTTTCT
>JAANSN010005554.1:0-12216 GCA_036850665.1 Dicranocentrus wangi
TTTTGTTGGGGGTAGCCTCCAAATGAATTGTAGGGCAGGACTCCACACCTAATCCATCGTTTCCAAGTGAAGGGAACTCCAAGTTTCGGAACATAAAGTGACAATTCATCAATGTCCTCAATTGCCTATATTTTTTGTCAAAAGTTTGCCAACGCGGGTGGAATATATAGGCACAATCATCATATGGATTTTATTTTGTGTCAGTGACGCTTGACGCTACATATGATGATGATGATGGGTAGGTATAGCTCTAAAGTAAATTCTTTTCTAGTATAAAACGAATTCAAAGATGTAACAGAAACATTTGGAGGCTATGAGACTAAGAAAACTTTTTTCTGTATCCTTAGAATACACATAACATGAGCTTTTGTTGATTTTGTATAACACCTCCTCAGAGCTGCATGGCCACTTTCGATAAACTTTCTTCAAAAGCGTCGTGCGATGGGAGGGGTGGGACGCATGAAACTTGAATTTGAAGGGAAATGTACATATTCTTATGCAGATCTAGACACAATGTTATTCTATAGGTAGGTATATCCATCCGCCTATTATTGAGTCACTTTTGTGTCACATCCGGGGAGCGTTGAGCTAATAGAGGAAAAACATTAAAGTTCACTTTTCAACTGGCATCTGTTTCGCAACATAAGGCTCACATCAGCACTAGTGGTTGGACTTTAAACGAGTTCATTGTGTATTTCCAAACATTTCAAGTCGACAGGAGTAGGAGTATGGAGTAAGTATGATGTTCTTGAAAGTACGGAAGGAAAGTACACGTAAATTTAGGGCTCCACTAGGGCATGTTTTTGTCATGTGGAAACTTTAATGCGACGGATTATTCCGGGCAAATAGCTTTCTCCTGTTTATGACCAGTTGAAAGAAATGGGCTCTAGTGCTGGCAGCTACGGCGAAATCCTCTAGACATGTTTCAATCCTTTTTTTACCTGGAATTTGATGTTGGGGGAGTTTGTTGAAGGATTTAAATAAAGCCTGAAAAGCGTTTTCGTAAAAAATACGTATATATTTAGTAATACTTATCTTTTCTTTTTTGTTGTTGTTTCGAGGGAGTGACGCTAATACATATTTTAGAGTAATTGGAAATCACTTTTTGAGTAGAATAATGGTTTTGCGCATTTTTGGAAAGAATTTCGTGGTGGGATAGCGGTATTTCCCATTTTGCTTCATGTGGACTTAAAATGAGATTGTCATAACTTGCAATTTAGGTAGAAAATACGGATACTGTTATTGCAGCTCACTCCATTAAGCGATGTTGTAATACGGCTCTACAACTCCACTTGTTCTCTCTACTTATTTACTTTTGATATTTTGGTTCCATTTAGTTGCTCGTCGTAATGCTCGTCTAAAGTGGATCCACCAGAGAAATTGGGAAATTGTGCAATGATTTCTTTATGAATTTCATTTCCTCGCTTCGCCGTATAATGCAGCAGCACGAATGATATACCCGTGGTAATATGCAAAATAAGTAGGTTTAAATTGAATAACTTGTACACTTTGTTGATACACTTGATTAAAAGTTTGTAAATTTTTGCTTACGTGATGCATGACGTCGTACTATACGCCCGAAAAGTTTAAGTGTATCCAATTCAATAGACAAAGACCTTCAAATGCTGTGGATCGGCGGAGACAATGAAAGTGAGACGAGTGACGAAATGAGGTCCTGAAATGGGGAAAGTAGGCGGCGGTGTGCTTAGTCTCCATATTCATTAGAGGAGAGAGCAGGGAAACCAGGCGGGTATAACTGTCTCCTTCCACACACACACTACATGTAAATTTGTGGCTAGACTAAAATAGAGCGAGCATCATCCTAACTTTTACTTTTGTAGAGGAAAGCCCAAGATGGAGCAACAAAGTCCCATAAATCCTTAGAGTATATAAATACACAGATACCCTATAATATCTTTGCATAAATCCTATCCTTTTCTTCGGATAATCTTTATGTATGGCATATTATGCAAACCTGGAGTTTTATTCAGCTTTCTTATCCGCAACCTTAACTTTCAACATTACCTCAATGACAAAATAAAAGTTGGGCCTGCCATATCAAAATAAATTGATTTCATTTCCCACATCATTGACTATACTCGTCTTGACGTCACTCAGATTCCCGTACATATCCATGCCGAATTGATTACCTAAGAAAGACTATTTGCAGACTAATTCGAAATAGATTTGTAACAGAAAAAGTATTAATCTAGTTAGCACCCCAGGAATTTTATGGCGAAATATATGCCTCTTTCGGGTGGTACTTAGGTGCTATCCCGCCACTAAACTTTTATTGGAAGTGTGGCACGTCGACACTGATGATCAGCACACGGAAAAAAGTTTTTTTTTTATAAATGTATATATTAATAATATATATTAATCTCTTACATGTCATTACATCCCTGTGGTATCACTGCGAGTAGTGCAGTCGTGTCATTTGGCAGCAACCCAAATCCAATAGAAAAACTTTTGCGAGCGTTTATCACTTTCACCATGGTCGGACGGAACTCAGCTTATCCCATCGCCCTGCAACGATTTTTCATAGTCGGAAATTACATCTGGATTATGACGCTGGAATCGAATCGAATTGCATATAGTTTTTTTTAGGGGAGTTTTGGTTGCTATGGGGATTTTTTATTGCTATGGGGAATTTTGGTTGCCTAAAAATTTTTAGTTGCTATGGAGATTATTGGTTGCTATGGGGATGTTTGGTTGCTGTGGGACTTTTTGGTTGGGTTTGGGTGGTTGTTATTGATGTAATTTTTGTGTACTTTATGTACTTTTTTGTACTTTATACACTTTCTTTTAACTTTATGTACTTTTCATCATTGTACTTTACGTACTTTTCATTGTACTTTAAGTACTTTTCATTATACTTTCTGTACTTTTTCTTTGTACTTTATGTACTCGTTTTTAGTACTTTAAGCACTTTTCCCTTGGACTTTATGTACTTTTTCTTTGTACTCAGCGAGCTTTCTTATTGTACTTAACGTACTTTATTTAAATTTAACTGTAATTTGAGCAAAAAACAGTTTTTATTATAAATATAGGGTCAGGCTAAAGACGAAATGCAGTATTTGTGGTTGTAATTTATTGTTTGCTTCTCTAATATTGGCCACGTCTAATTGAAACGAATGGAAAGGCTTTTTTATGAATTTGATGGGAATATTGTGTGTAACATTCCTAAATTCCTAAATATTTAAAACAAACTGATTGCAATTAATGAAATGGAAGAGATGTGTTGGACAAAAAGCCACAACATGAGTGGCGATGGCCGGATTATGTTCAACCCAAATCTCCAAGCTCTCCTGAATGCACTTTACAACCACTTTTTAAAGTCATAATCTGCAGACCGTGGTTTTGGCAGGTGGTCCCGCAAAAGTACTCCATGTACCACAAAAATCACTTTCTGTTTGTGACTATTTGGCACTTCTATTGTTGGAAAGACATTATAGACCCACATTTTTTTGCATACTGGAATCGCATCGTCTTACACCCAGGGTAACACGAGATTTCCTTATTTTGTCCTTTTCCTTCCTGGATTTTAACCCGGGCATGTGTATCAGTGTATCTGACAAGAAAATGATGCAGCGTATTAGGAGTGATGAATGGAAATACACGACCTCAACAAACCCTCCAACTTCATGGGTGGGTTTCAACTCCAACTCGAAAAGCAAAAACCGGGCAGGTTTTACATTACCCGTCTCATCTCGTCGGTGTCAGTTTTCTTTTTTGTACCAGTCCCAATCCCATGTTTCAATACACTCCCTTTGAATTGAGATCTAGCCCGTATGGCGTATGATGTTGTGTACCAACAAAGGAAGTTGTTGTCAAAAGAATACTCACCACGTGCATACAGCGCTCTCGGTAATCAATTTTTATCTCGCCCATCACTTTCATT
The DNA here is from genome assembly GCA_036850665.1 of Dicranocentrus wangi. NCBI lineage: Eukaryota > Metazoa > Arthropoda > Collembola > Entomobryomorpha > Entomobryidae > Dicranocentrus > Dicranocentrus wangi. Next base: position 3,902 of record JAANSN010005554.1, read on the forward strand.
TCATATTTACATGGAAAGTACTCTTTCGAAAAGAATAATACTTGTTTACTCAAAGTGCAACTTGTGTGTACGACGACATGCGGTAAACTGTCAAAATGTGCTGTAGCTCCGATTTCATATTTACACGGGGTATTATTATATAACCCTCCACGACAAGATCTCAGTAATGGGGCACACTTTCATAAAGTTTAACTACCGTTACCGTTAAGATAGCGCCATACATGAATACGGTCCTAATGGTTGTTTTTTTTTTTCTGGCGAAAACCATCAACGATTATATGATCCGGCATGATATCAAATAGGCACCTTTTATGTTTTTTCTCTTGCTTCGGAGTTGTTTATACCAATTATTACGATGTTGTTGCTAAAGAGGGGCTTGTTTAGCAATGACCCGAAATCCTGGCAGGATTACATGCTGTCACTATTATTCATTGTAGGCAACTGCCGCACAGGATTAGTTACGGCAAAAGTACAAATGACTTACTGACTACGGAGCGCGGAGATACTCCACTTTATTAACTCGCTCGGCTCAATCCCAGGTACCGTTTTTGTCCCAAATACTAAATACAATGGAAACGGGGAAATATTACGACAACAAAAAATGTAATTCCGTGATTCGTGCCAAAAAGCAAAGACGTTAAATCGATTACTAATTATTAAGAGGAAGTAAGCTGTTTTCTGTTGGCTATAGAATGGGAGGTTCGGGTGGTTTAATGCAAAAATCGATGATTGTTCCGCATCCCAAAAAATATTCCCAAATTCTATTTTCTTCTCGTAATGTGGCACTTTCATTAAGGCTGTTGTGTGGTATATTTTGTCGTAAAATCTAATAAAACCTCCTTTTCTTTCTTTCTTTCTTTCTCTTTGCAGTTGCCGTCGTCGTCGCATTCTTCGTCTGTTGGGCCCCATTCCATGCCCAGCGACTCCTGAACAACTTTAGCTTCGAGAGTCCAGCCCTGCAGACAGCGAACTATGTGCTGATCTACGTGTCCGGAGTGTTGTACTATCTGTCAACTTGTATAAACCCGATTCTCTATCACATTATGAGTCTCAAATTTCGTCATGCATTCCAGGCATGTTTTACTTGTGCTTATAATAGTAATCATCACGAGAACTATAACAGTAAGGTGTTGCAGCAAATCTAAAAAAAAAAGATGTTTATTGATTTTGTTGACGGGGATTGTTTTTTGAGTCATCCTTTTTTTCGCTGTCGCGTGAAATCAGAAATGAAATGTTGTCAACAAAATAAGCTGTCGAAGGTAACCGGAAGAGTTTTTATTTTTGCTTTTTTGTCACAAAATATTATGCGTCGTTTTTTTGTTTTGAATACAAACTACAATTTCCATTTCCATATTCCGGAAGTTTATTGAGGGCTTATATATTGTTCTACGAAAAGGGGAATGACACTTTTTCCCATACGGTGATTGTCATAATTAATTTACGCTTCATTTGAAAATCAAAGGAGAGACCCAGAGGGCGGGCTCGAAATTGCGAGCAAACATTTCGTCATAACGTAACCATTAACGTAAAACCCCCAAGGAGCACCCATTTCCAGTGGGCACGCCCTACAAAATGATGTGTATTTTGAAGTACAATATGTCACGACTTTGTAAATAGGCGTAAAATGTATTATGAGACTTGTAATTATTCTTTTCTCATGCAAACCCGACGCAAAAAAAAATCTTGGGAACAGGAATTCGTACTTTCATTCACTATTCTAGTCTTTTCATATGGAAATTGGCAAAAACGTCGTGAACAGTCGGCGGCACTTACAGGACTTCATTGAAATCTTTGACATGGCAAAGTCACATTCAGTCAATTTTCTTCCATCTCATCAATTTTTTTACCCGATGGGAACAATTCCGTCTCAACAAGGGAAAATAATATATCACATCACTGACTTTAAGTGTATTTCTACGTAAAGTATAAATCCTCCTTCGTTTTTTGATAAATTACATGAAATGCCTATTTCTAGAGGATGGAGATTGGGTGGTTTGGTTTTCGTAATATGGTAATATAAATTAAGTAAGATGCTTTACGGGGAAAATAAAAATTATTGTAGGGTTACACAATTACATTTTTGCTTTCATCAAAACGATTGATCGATCCGAGTACTGCGAGTACCGAGAACCGAACGTGTATGTATTCCACTTGTGCCAAGAGTATTTCTGTTACCCCTCCCCCACCTCCACCCCATAAAAGTATTTCTTCCAACGAATAGAATGAACGTGAAAGTATGGTACTTGAAATAGAGGCGGATAAAATATTAACAATTGTTTGTAGATTGCTGATGGGGATCAGACCTAGGTTTTAATGAAGTAGTAGTTTTTTTTTATAAAAAGAGAAAAAGTTGGTATTAAGAGCATCTCCATTTTTTCTGTAGGTGCTGTTAACAATAATACTACTTAAAAGTTAGAAAGCACAAGGTTAGACTTATTGTGTAGGCTTAATTCAACCTACTCGTTCGTACGTCAGGCAGGCAGGCGATTGTTTCACGTTTTATAAAGTTTTTGTTGTTTTTACGTATCATCCGAATGAAGTAACATAATATAGTCCTACTTGGAACAAGTAAAGGGAACACAAAAGTGACATTATATTTTGTGTAAAATACCTACTAAAGGTTTACGGAGAATTCATTCTTGGTGTTTGCACACTTTGCTATAATATGCTTTGGAATGAAGGAACAAGTTGGAAGGGGAAAGCATTTTTACAAAATAAAAAAAGAAAAGAAAATAGAATGAACTGAATGGAAGTTTTTACGGGGCACATAAAACCAAAAGCATACAAAAAATGGTGTTTGAAAAGAGAATATATAAAAAGTATTAAGAAAAGGTGTTTGCAGTAACGCTGATGACCTTGGCTATTGAATGAGACGTACAAGTTATACGAGCATTCCTAACTATATTTTTGATGGGATATACAATCTGAAATAGTTTTAGTTCAGCATGATTGTAAATAGTTTTTGAGGCTGAAAACATATTACTCATGATTATAGTCAAGATGTTGTATACGAAATATTTTCGAAAGCTAAAACGGTTGTGTATGTAAAGGTGGCTATAAAGGTAAGTTTTAGAAAAGCTTTCTGCGTTTCCAGTACTTTATTCGTACTTCAATTTCAGGTTTTTCTTGTTGAATTTTTCTGAATATAATAATAAAAGATACAATTGTGTTATACTGTAATTTTGTTTCAAGCGTTTTGTTGATTTCTTTTTGAAATATAGTTGCATTGAATATTCCCAATGCACTTAACACACGCACATTTTACGCAAATATTTACACAATTACACAACAAGTGTGTGTTATATTATACCGTATTCCACAATGAAATCGTAGCATGATGTGCTTCCAATTTTTTTCTAAACCAGGTTGATAATAGCAGGTTCAACCAGATTTGATCGTACATGTTTTTTTTTGGAAAATTACATTTCCAGGTTTTTCAGGTCGAATTTTCGACGGCCAGCACCAGAAAAGTTGTAAGCATTCATGCATGACTGATTTTGCAATATTTTATATATTTTTAAATTATTACTGCTTGTCTTTTTCAATATAGATCTTTTAAATATCACATCAGTTTTTACGCCTCAATCAGTCAATCATTTGGCATGGATGACACGGAGGCACTTTATGCACGAGTATGAATACAATATTTTTTCTTTCAAGCCATAATCATTTATTTTGTGCGAAATGATTTTTGATTGAGGATAGAGAGATGTATATCGTTCGTTTGTGGGCCACCAAAAATGGGTTGTTATTCTTGAGAAAAAAAATCCAATCGGACTGGACTAAGTTTGTAATTTCATAGTAAAAGTTCAGGTCAGTTTAACTTAAAAATATAACTTTTTTCGTGTGAAACCGTACGCCGCCTTGTTAACTGTCGCTTCAAATTAGAGTTGTCTGATCGTGAGAAAAGTACTTTTTCCCAATACGTGAATGTGCTATTGTGTTATGTGGTTACGTTATTTGTCGTAATATGACATATGACTTGCAACTTGCTTTGTTGTACCGCATGTCGTAAGCTGTCATGATGCTTGTGTAATGTGTAAAAAAAAGTATTTTGTGATTTTTTTTGTCTTTCCCGTAAATCTTGTTAAGAAGTATAGAAATGTACAACTTGTGTGAAGAACGACCAAAGAATTTTTTCCTAGAAGATATTTTTTTTTGAATAGTCGACAATATGGCAATTTGCTGGAATCAATTTTTGTAAGTACTGCAGACTCTGTAACAACTTTTTGAGCGTGACCGGTAGCGCCAAGTAAAGAAAAGTTTTTTTCTTTTGACAGCAATAAACTTCAATAAAATTCAATATCGAAAGGAACTTACATTGCAGATGTGTTTAACGTATATGTGTATCAATACATAGAGAATATATATAAAGAGCCTAAAATATAGAGATAAGAATTTGTGCACAAAAAATATAAAAAGGAAAGGGCAATGTGGACCGAATACGAAGGGAAACTATATATAAAGTTGATAGTCCAGTTAATAGTCTGATTAATAGTTTATGGTCTGAAATTATTAATTACTCACTCTCTTCATCGTGATTGTCTATTAATCTAGTGTCATTATATCAGAGTAAGTCATCAATCATGAAAGCTGGGAGTGTGCAAAATTGCAGAAAAAAAGTGACACGGGGAAACGTGTAGGGGGATCCGGTTGAGAGGTTGAGACCTGCCTTGGGAGTATTATTATCAGAGGAGAGGAAATTATGTGACAGCTACAAAACTCTCGTGGCACGACGCTTTTGACGTTTTTAGTTAGCACCTAAAAATCACTAATGAGTAAGTATTAGGTAGCTCACAAAGTAGAAAATTGGAAGTAGTTATAATAACAATATTGTGAATGTCGATGTTACCAAAACATTGGTCCACCACCGTAGTTTCCCACAGATTTAGGTAGAGTTTATATTATTCTCAGCAAAAATGTAAAACTAGATATATTTGGTGTGCTTTATTCAGAGGTAATAGTCGTAAAAATGGAAATTTTTCTCTGGCAATGAATAACACTTGGCTGGTTTGCTTTCACACAGGAAAACGTCAACAAATGCTGCGGAGAGAGGTACCGGCAGCAAAAGCGGAGGGAACGGGAACTCCTTGTGGGACCAGCTAGTATATCACACTCGTCTCAGTGCAGATCTCAGGGCATTGTTCTCACAGAAATTACCCCGGTGGCATTGTGCAACTACACCACTCAGGCTCAGGTGCTTAACCAAAAGAATGGGATGTTACCGGGACGGGCTGCTAGTGTGAAACGGGAGACATTTCAAGGATCGGATGTCTAAAAAAAATGGGGGTTTTCCGTGGATGCTTCTTTAGGCGATAAATATGTTGGTTTTTCTTTCATTGGAAACGGAGTGAAAGTGTATAATACTAATAAAAGGAATAAGGTAACCTAGTTTGTGAAAATAGAGTGTAGCAGATGAAGATGCGGCATTTGAAAGTTATATTTACTATACTCTTCTTATTACTTCAGTAACCATATTACTTCCCTTTCACTTCATTACCGAAAAAGCTTGTAAATTTTGGTAAAATGGGGACAGAGAAACGAAACGGGGCCACGTTTTATGGGGGATCAGAGAACCGAACATATTCGTTAAGAAAGAGAAGTTACTCTAGATGGTACTAGATTTTCATGCTTTCAGGAAATGTCGGATGAATGGAGATTTCCAAATGTTACAATTTATAATACTCGAACTCGAAAATATGTTAACACTAGGATATTTCTGACTGATGATGTGTTTCGATATTAATGCAGAGTTGAAAGTAATGAGCTACTGTTGGTCTTTAAGGTATAACCGTATACAATTATCTGATTAGGTATTTTTTATCAAAGCAAACTGACCGGACGACAAATCTTATAGTGTGAGTAGACTCGGTTTTAAGTAAATTATTCGAGTTGACGTCCAGATTTATATAGCAGAACGGATTTCCTATGTGCTGTATGCTGTCTGATGTGAGTGCAAAGCGTTTAAGTAACTTCAAGGTGCTTCAGATTTTTATAAAAGTTGTGATTTGTTGTTTGTCTCAGTCAATCTTTGCCAATGTAGGTAATCTTGTTAGATGATGTAATTAAATATTGTGGTTGTGCTCACAATACAGAATACGTGTTTTAAACATTGTAAAAATTTGCTGGCCATTAAGTCAGTAATCGTCATCATAAATTGTAAGTAGGATCATTTCGAACTAGATAATGATGTAATTAAATATTGTGGTTGTGCTCACAATACAGAATACGTGTTTTAAACATTGTAAAAATTTGCTGGCCATTAAGTCAGTAATCGTCATCATAAATTGTAAGTAGGATCATATAGAACTAGATATATTGTATTCTTGTACCCCCTGCCCTGTTAGAATTAGAATGCTAGTGACATGTAATAGTATTGGAATGAAGTAATGATGTTTGTTAGAATACTAAACCAACGAATAGTTTGAAAAAAAAATTATTTCGCGAATCAAGCCCCCCATTGTCCGGTTTTAGCGTATATGAGCTTTGGTAAAATACTCATATACACTATTCGGTAAAACGAGGTCACAGTTTGACGCGGTACGAATGTGACCGAGATGAATGCATGCTGCCCCGATGAAATTAAATATCAGAATATTTACAGTCTAAGCTTACGAAATAAGTTTTAAAGTTGACATTCGTTTACTGTGTATGTACGTAACAAAATGATTCTAAATACATCACAAACCACATTCTAATCTGTAAGCTTTCACAATAAATATTTTCCCCCGAAAACTGCTTGTGGTATGGTTATATATCCTCTCGCATGACAATTACACGAAGTATGCAAATGTGCACTGTGAAAGGCAAATATTTACGTAATCTCCTTCTGGTCTGGGGATGAAGTTCCCACCGACACACCCGACCCATTTTTCAAAGAAAAGCAAATTCATATCATTCTGTAAGCGACAAGTGACAGCTGCACTGAACATACAAGACATATTGGAAGCGTCCTGTTGTGCCACACACAATGAACCCTTTGTCAACCCTTTTCTTATTTAGATTTTGCAAGTATTTCCTGGAAGGAAATACAAATGTCATCCGCACTGCAAATCATCATACATGTATGCAGGGGAGAAGTTGATAGCGAAATGTGATATGTTTTTCTAATAATACAATGTACTCTAAAAGGGAATGGGAAAGTAGTTGTTGGACTGTGGCAGCAGGACAGTAAGTCGCTCGTCTCAATAAAGTTTTACTTTTTGTCATCCAGATGGATGTTTTTCAACTCAGGTATACCTGGTGACAACGGCGACGGATTTCTTGCATTTCAAACGGGCGACGTGACGTCGTGTGTCTGACGAGATGATTATTTTACGGTATACAATACAATCCATCATAAACCTAGGTCACTTTCAGTTACTTTGAACCCTTTGAAGTTGCTCAGAGCGGAATTCAATGAAGAAAGAGGAACGCTCATGATGCTGACCTTGTAGAATGTCAGAGCTACACCAAGAAGAAATAAATTTGATAGACTAGGAGAAAGTGATAATCAAGTGCGGTTCGCACTTTAGGGAGTCTAGCCACCTACCCATTTCCCACGCTTTGAAACTGATTTTGGAAGCAACATTGAAGGCGAAACACACCAGGAGTGGCCTTGTACTTCGTACCAGGCAGGATTGTAACGGACTGGACTGGATGACTGGATTGCATGGGATATCGGGTGAGATCGCTCTGTCAGAACAGACATAACAAGCCATTTTTCAAGGGAAATGCTGAAATGCCGATGTTATACTTTTTGTGTGTATTGCCAATAGAAGAAGAAGCTAGTGTGCACTTGTGGGAATATTATGCGTTCTGGTTGGTGCGTTTTCTCTATCTCAACGGGAAATGTGCAGAAATGGTTTCAAGAAAGATTTGGCTATACCTTGTCGTGTCAGAACCACTCAATTTTTTTTTTGGCCTGAACAGCGTCCACTAAACGATTAGTGGTCTTCATGAGCTTCCAGAAAACGACAAGCTGCAGAGTTGGTTGGTTTATTGGCCTCCAGTGAGTTTCCTTCTTTCACGAAATATTCCAAACTGGCCAATTTCCAAATCTTTAATGGTTCCGTGTTCGTTCCTTCCAAAATTACCCTTTAATCACACACGTGCAGGTGGAGCGACTGGAGACTACACATTTTGGCTGGCAACATTTCGGTCTACTTGGAGAACTATATGCGGAGGACGGAATAATGCAAAATTGTTTTGGAAACTCTCAAGTCAATCGTTGCAGCTGTTACCAGAGGGAGATTTGCATTATGATCGAGTTGCGTCTAGCGTAGAACTTTGGGGGTGCTGCTTACTGTTCAAGTTTCAGAAATTCATTGCAATAG
>JAANSN010005555.1:0-12216 GCA_036850665.1 Dicranocentrus wangi
TGGTCACCGAATATTCTCCCCATGGTGTGCCCTTGGACTATTCCTACAATGAGTCGGATCACAGCAACGCCAGTCCTTTTATCAGTTCTCCAGGATGTCCAAAGTAAGTTCCTACTTTCTCAAATTTTAATCGAGATTGAGCATCCTATTTTATGATTTCCAGATCAGTCGATGGATATCCATGGGTTCTGTAGGGTGAGCCAACTCCACTATATGCTACCTCGTCGGACACCCGAGTGACGCCTGCGAGCTAGGTAGTGGCGATGTCCTACGTTTCCGTCCCGGCTCCGAGCATGGCGTTTGCGCTTTTCAAAAATGTGAGGAAGCTCTGGCTGCCAAAGGGTTAGCGCTGGAGGATGGGAACTCCAGCCCCCGCTACAGCCTGTGCCCTCATTCGCAAGTCACTTGCAGAACCCTCGTGTTTGATAATGTGGAGGGGAGGTGTGTCCGGCTGTACTCGCAAGCCTGGTGTCAGCAAGGTGAGTGGCTTACGAGGGACGTGGGTGGTGGAGGAGTGGAATGCAGACCGAGGTTATGCCCGGATGGACAAGGAATCAAGAAAGAGGCAGAAGAGAAATACTTGAAGGACCCAACAACTCTATCTACGAAGGAATCTCAATTTTGCTGTAGGGAGTTGATGTTGGTAGCTGCCGGGGCAAGTTTACTATCGGGGGTAAATGCCCTGACGGCTTTGTGCTCAGTAAACATTTTGGAAGATGCATCAAGACTTTGAATAACTTGAGACTTGTGATTGGATGGTTGAAATTGAAACAAATTCGATTTACCATTAAATATTGGAGTAAAGTAAAAGAGTTTGGAGTTTGGAAGATGGAACGAAATGAGTTTGGAGCATAATTAAGTTATTTCTGGAAAAATAAAGTTCATAAATGTTATTTCGAATAATACAAGAATGAGTATATTTTCCTCGTTTTTAGCTTTGCTTGATTTGAAAAAATATGCGCGATTCACGCCTTATTAGCCACCATCCGCATGCACCCATGTGTGTTACTCCGTCACGGAGTGTAATTCATTTCGCCACATATGAATACATCTACGTCCGTGCTTAGTAGACTACTGTGCTACGGATCGGATGGTTGCCTCCTCAGATGGCTCCAACTGACATCCGGTGGTCCTCCACAAAATAAAACTCACAATACGAACATGTTAAGCAAATGAGGATGGCAAGGTTCCAGTAAAAAAAATTTAAGTGAAGTTATAAATTTTGTGGAATAAACCTGCTCTAACTAGGCTGAGTTTCGACTTTATAAATCATTCTATTGTCGTGTGCAGGAGTCCGGGATGATTTGGTGGAGAGATTAGAGATAAACATTGTTCTTATTTTCCTGTTTTAATGTAGAATAAAGCGGAACTAGTATTAAAATCAAAACATGAGTCATGACTTCCAAATTCTTTCCATCGTCATCATGTTTTTGTATTTTAGTTTTTGGGAAATCTTCCAGGATATAATTTTATTTCGTGCGTTTGAGTTTGCAACTTCCAAAATTGTGAGGAAGCTAAGTTCTTTTCGCCAAAGGGCTACCCGTGGAGGGGGACTCCCGCTACAGTTTTTGNTCATGACTTCCAAATTCTTTCCATCGTCATCATGTTTTTGTATTTTAGTTTTTGGGAAATCTTCCAGGATATAATTTTATTTCGTGCGTTTGAGTTTGCAACTTCCAAAATTGTGAGGAAGCTAAGTTCTTTTCGCCAAAGGGCTACCCGTGGAGGGGGACTCCCGCTACAGTTTTTGCTCTAATCCTGGAGTCACCTGCAGGACTCTTGTGTTTGATAACGTGGAGGGGAAGTGCCTTCCGCTGTACTCGCAGGGTTGGTGTCGGGATGGGAAATGGCTTGCAAGGGATGCGGGTGGAGGAGTGGAGTGCAGGCCGAGACTATGCCCGAGTGGACAGGGAATGAATACAGTTGCGGAAGATAAATACTTAAATGATCCACCTCTATTTATGGAAGATGATCAGTGTTGTTGGGAAAGGGTGCTTTTAATTGCCGGGGGAAATATATTATCTGGAAGTAACTGTCCCGATTGATACGCGTTCAGTGAGCATTCCTAAAATTACGTGAGGAGATTCGTAAACTCGAGACCTATTATTGGATGAGTCATGAATGTAAACAATGAATGGGACTGCTGAATAAATTTGTTAGGACATATTTTCTTCGTCTGAAATGAGAAAATTCAAATTGAATAACTAAATATTGGTGCATATCTTATTATTGATACTAACTAACCATTACTCGTATTGTATTCAGCGTGGTAAACAATACCGACGGGTGAAGTTTCTGTAGAATTTGAGTGATGACATAACATGACTGATGAGACGCAAACCCTTGACGTCAGAGAAAGTCATTTAAAATTAAGACAAACCAAGTCTTCGAATTTAATCTTATGTCAAACTCCATTTTCCAAAAATACACTAAATTTGACTAATTTTTATTCAGAAGCAGGCTCATGAAATCAATAAAACATGAAAACAACGAGATTGACATTTGCATGGGCATCTAGTGATGAACAACGGTTTTATGTGTGTTCTGACGCCTTTTGCAATAAGACACTCATCAGACTCATCCCAACAACAAACGCTGATGCTTCTCAATCAGTGCTTTCCTTTCCCGCAATACTAATAACCTTGCGTGAAAAATTACGTTAAAAATGTATAGTGCGATAGAACAAATTAATCAGGTATAGTAGGATTAGTGAATTAAATCAATATTACACAATGCCGCAGCATGATTGACGTGAATTATAATTCCATTCGGGATTCACTAATATATTATAATCAGCAAGTTATTCTAGGACTCCCGTAATTAATGACTCCTACAGAATGTCTATCCTAAGTGAAATATTAGATGAACTTTACAAAATACTTTTTTCAAATTTAGTGACCATAGCTTTGAAGGAATTTGACATTGGAAATAGACACCAAGAACAAACATCTGGAAATATTATTTTTCGAGCAAAAACATACAAATGGAATTAGCTGCTGGAATTAATGATAAAAATGGGAAACAAGTTTATCCATCCTGAAGTTACAAAAAATAATACTGAATAATATATCCATGGACGTACATTCCTATATGATGCATTAAAATATTACCTTGCTTCATGATCAAGCTTTATGTTTTGGCATACCTAATAGGGTGCTCAATGAATAAGAACATGAGCAAATTATATGAGATTAGCTTTCATCATCCATCGTTATTATTAAAAGCAATAGTTATACTCGAGCACAACTAACTTGCATCATCTATATCTCTTGCTTTATTTGCATTATTTTTGGATGAACAATGAGTGAATTGAACGCCTGAATATTGCATGAGCAATGGATTAATTATACATAGTCGACCAGTGAGAATAATGCATTTAAAAAAAATGAAAGTAGCAAGTGAAATAAAATCCATGAGAATGCAAGTTAACTGAAATTTATTTTCGCCATTAATATTACCAGCGCAGTAGTAAAACAGTTTACAGCTCAATTTAAATGTCTACTAAAATTATTAGAAGCATCTGCAGATTGGTTAATTCAAAGATTTCTAATCCAAAAATATGATAAAACTGCGAAAACCTTTTGCATACATATTGACAATTGACATTAACAGAAAATTACAGAATTTAAGCTGCTGCCAAAAATATAATCAGTTATTAACGCCTCCCACCAACGGCAATACCCTAAATTGTTTGAAGACCAGCCCAATTAGTCATCGCTACCATTTGCTCCACGTACGGATTATCAACGAGACGAATCTTGAGACCCACCTGCTGGGTTGCCACCGCCTCCGCCGAGTAAGCCATCACCGGCGAGACTGAGTAGACCGTTTACTATATGGAGGGCATCGCCGAGTCCGCCGCTGTTTCCACCACTTCCGCCGCTGCTTCCACCGCTGTTTCCACCACCTCCTCGGGGGGCGTCGCCTAATAAGTCACCAATGATATCGCCTCCGATGCCGCCACTTCCGCCACCTCCACCTAATAACCCACCAATGATTCCAATTCCTGCCCCATCAACTTGGGACAGAGTTTGACATATTGTCAAGTAGAGAAACAGAAAAACGATTAAAGATTTCATGTTGAAAGTAATTGCTTTTACACTGAGACAAATTTTCAAAAAAAAAGAAGAAATAAGTCTTCGCCATGCAAGTGGGATTCTGTTCGTTGAGCTTAAAACATGGCTAAAAATCCTGTATTTATATAGGTACTGGTACTAATACGCACTTGACTGATTTTTCATGCCTCAAGCGTGGCATTTCAATCATGATGTTACCATGTAATGAATCGAATAAGTTTTATTGTTTGTACTGGTTCTATCTAGAAATAACTAAGCAGCATAATAAGTAAGTAATTTGACTAAAATATTTTTTCAAGTAGATCCCATGTAATATAGGTAGGTATATTAACATCCCCGCCCCTCCCCCGCCAAGCGAATTTTTACTACATTTTTCATCTGTCAGTCAATCCAGGAAAACACGACATGGTTGAATGATTCACATTCTATGCAAATATTATTTTACTCTACTATATATTTTACTAAGAATCCGCGGATAGATTATTACTCGAGTAATAATAATATGCTTTACTTAAACATCTATTTGGTGATGTGATGACGCAAATCTTTAATGCGGATTTTCATGGAATTATAATAATTTATCCTTAAAAAATACCAGTTTAGTCTGAACTCATCTCCAGTCTGATTGAATCCACAAAAATAATACACGCTGCGATCAAATCCTCCTCATTGTACCCTCCATCCCCGTCAAACCCAGACTCAGAAAAGTGTCAAAAATCTCTCATTTCCTCCCAGATTGTTAAGATGAACAATGGGTGGATCCAGTATCATCATGTGGATTTAATCACGTCAATCATGACAATGCTAATATAGTACTACATGGAATTGGCCTGTCTGTCTGGCTGGATTCAAGATTTCATCAGTCCTGCCCTGTCCCCTCCCTTGTCAGATATCAATCTTGGGAGTGAGCGGCAAATAATACAATCGGTTTTATTTTACTTAATTAAACCAAAACTATTATGAGCACCTAATGAAACTAGCACTCAATCAACCTACTGAATCTTGTTATTCGCCAATTTCGATTGACGGGTCATGATGATTGAGTTGAGGCAAACTAAAAAACATTATCACTCAAACATAATGCTATAATTCCTTGTATTTTTAGGTATAAATATGTACTTGTATGTTGTTCAGAGTTCCAAAAATTCGAAACCGTCTTAAAAAATTGTCAAAAAATGTCAAACATACTACTATTTTAGGAGGACTTGAGGGGAATGTACTAATTATAATGGACGCAATTGGAAGAGATGATGGCGAAGCAGAAAATGTGGCTGTTCTGTTGATGCTGCTGCTGCTAATTTTAGTAGAAATTTGAAATTGGGGAGTTTTATTATTTTGTGAGGATATTGTTATTGGCGAAAATATGAGTATATATCATTTTACTTGCATGAAAAGAGCGGTCAAACTCCGTCCGTTAAGTTGCTATTCATCCAATTATGCCATCAATGTCACCAAATATTTTTAATTAAGCATGGTCATGGTATTAAGCCATTTTGACTTGAACGCTTGGTCGCTTTAACGAAAGTGGTACCTTGTGTTATTGTTTCCACAGGATTGATTCAGGAAACAAAAACCCCCAGCGTTCTCTTTCTACAAAAAAATCGATCTTCTTGATGTTACAAAAATAAATAAAAATTATACTGAAATATATTCATGGACGAGCATGGTGCGTTAAAACCATGTCTTGCTTGAATGAGCAAACTTTTGTTTCAGCATAATAATATATGGTACTCAACTAGCTCACAACTTATTGCATCATCCAATTATTTTTCCTTTCCTCCTCCGTCGACCTGCTTCGCGTATTTTGAAATAAATCTAGATTTTTACTCAAGTTCCATACCATTATCAAAGTTCACTTCAGCCAAATAAGGCATGAGTGAGTGAGTGAGCTGAGCATGAGCATGAGTGAACTTTACCTGACCTGAGCACAATGAGATATATTGACACTTGAAAGGGGTTTCAAGTTGAAGGCTGCTCAAAGTAGGTGATGCTGATGATGAATGACAACGCAAAGCCTTGATAGGAACTTTCATGGAATTAATTAATCTGCGCATGGTATAGTCTGAATTCATTACTCCGGCTGTTGGATGAATGATCCGCAAGAAAATACACGCACGGACTACCACGACGGAATTGAACTTGTGAGTGTTTCATATAATCCATTCTGTAATTTTCCATTTCCATGTCAAAAACACCTCGTTCGTACTTAATAATTGTCATTTTTTCGGATGAACAATGGATGACTATGCCCAGTCTCATATTATGGATCTAGATACGTCAATAATGGTGTGCAAAATACGTGGGTTAAATGCGAAGGTGGATATATTACATGTTTTTGAGATTCCATTGAATGCAAATTGCATTAAACTCAATTTTGATGAATTAAGAATCCTGTGACGACTTATATTTCCTTCTTGAGAACGAATTGTAACGCGGAGAGAATAGCATGTCTGGCAAATTACTGCTATAAATATTCATCCAGCACGTATGTTTTAACTTTATGTACGATTGACCTGCCCTGCCTGGATTCGTATATTATGATTTCGCTAGTTTTGTCCTGTCATCAGTTTTATTTGAAGTAATATTAAATATAAAAATTTATGCGTCCTGCTAATTTCAACGTTGTACCAAGACAAAGCTGCTGAGAATGGAAACCAATTCGATTGACATGTCTGTGTCAGTCATGATGGCATGAATGCGATGAGCCAAGAAAGAAGCACAATATAAGTTCGTTCATGATTTACTGTTTTTTTCATATAAATACAGGTTTCAAGTGGCCATAAACCCCACATAAAGCAACTCATCATTATAGCGTCAAGGCGTCACCGACTTATTTCCAGAAATTCACCACAATACCACCGTCCTATAAAATCCTTCTTCCTCTTTCAAAAATGAAAACTGCCATGGTCTTCTTCCTCCTTGTCTGCTTGGCACTATGCCAGGCACTGCCAGCTCAACTCGGCCTTGGACTCGGACTGGGAAACCAAAATAGCGGAGTTCAGGCGAACACTGACGGGATTAAGGACGCTGTCGATCACGTACTTGCGGGGAATCTTGGTTGGGCAGTTGGTCACGGCATTGATGGAATCCTACATCTACAAGTATGATGACCACTTGACCACCTTGGTAACAGACCACAAATTACAGTAGTTATCCCATCCCATCTGCATCTCCATGAGTACATTTTTTGACTTAATAAATCTGACTTATCTGATGTTAACATTTTGAGCAGAAAAAATAAAAGTAATTTAATTTGACTTCTAGCTCGATTTCCCACTTGCCTCAGTTTGCTTTACTTCCTTTGCATTTATTTGACACAAGCCCTCTGTGTCGCATACCTGACTCTTCGGCATTTCGCAATTGTCGCATTTCATTAGTGTTTCGTAACTGATGGAAATGAAAGCAATGGGTTATGCCTTCATAATAATGGTCGTAATGCATCATCACAATGGTAATACTTTTGACATTGACTTTTACAGCTTTTTTGACGACAAGACAAGTCTTGGATTGTTTCTTCCAAAGTGGATTGATGACGCAAACAAAGCCTACTCGATCTTTCTTGTAATTGAGTTAACTTGATCGATACAAAAAAGTGATTTATTTATGGAAAATAATATTATTCATGATCATGCATGACGGTGCTTGCGTGCGTGCATTCAAATATGCTCCTTCCTATTAAAACTTGCCTAGCACAACGAATTGAGCATGGCAACAACAATGAGATTATATAAGCCTTAAAGCTTTTTTGTGTTATTGAACCTAGACAATTCCGTGTACAGTATATATCATGCATCAATCACACCACAATAAAGCTTTAAATATTGAGCAATAGTTGCATAAAGTGAGTTCCTTCATAATTAGTCAAGCGGTCCGTGACAAATCAATTTCTTCACAAAAAGGACGGATATATATTGATTAGGTTTCTAAACAAAACAGCTTGATGATGTTAGCAGTCCAATCAGATATAAATTTTCAAGTTTTCAATAATGTTTCCGTAAGGAAAAATACCAGAATGGATGGAAAAATCCCTTCAAGCTTTCATCTCAACAAGGAAGCCAAAAACTTTGCCTTATTAGCATAATATTCATATGAATATTAGACTAATCCAGTTTCATGGATCTAGAGAGACGTCATCCGTCAGTACACCAAAAATCGTGGATTGAATTTACTCACAATAATTACCAATGATATTCTATTCAATGCAAAATACTAGATTAAATCATGATGGTACTAAAATACTAGATCAGATCTGGTGGTTGATTTAAAAGCTCATCTTTTCTTTCCTTATCCATAATTATTAAATTAAGAGCATTAATTTATACCCAAATCATCCAGCTTTCGCTTTTTTCTTGGTCGTGCGTAGCATTGGAAAAAATCTCTAACAATTTTCATAGTACATATTAGTTTCTCTTACACGGGAAGCTTTTTTAAATCTAAATGTACTTCCCGCGTTCCAGCCCACTCCATTGTTCTCGATGGAGGGGGCGTGAACATTTACTATTTTCTCTATGTCCAATTTGTTGTGTATCTACTAGTGGAATGTAGTTCTACTCACGATACAAAGGACATTGAGAAAATAGTAAATGTTCACGCCCCTCCATCGAGAACAATGGAGTGGGCTGGAACGGGGGAAGTACATTTAGCTTTATAAATACTTCCCGTGTAAGAGAAACTAATGTTATCAAAGTTGACTTGACGTCAGCCAGCCAAAATCTTGAGTGAGTTGAGCTTGAGCATGAGAATAACTCACCCGAACAAGATGAGATTGACACTTGAAAGTTGAAGGCTGTTCAAGTTCAAAGCATGTGTGGGATGGGATTGTAACATGTATGTCCGCTAAGAAGATTCTTTACTTTAAGATTTTATAGTCATGACCAATGACATGACAATATCCAGGTTATAAAGTGTTAAAACACCTGCCTTTAATTATTACGCATAGCCTGTTAGTATCCGGGCACCAATCAAGGTTCACCTCAGCCAAAAACTTGAGTGAGTTGAGCATGAGAATAACTCACCCGAACAAGATGAGATTGACACTTGAAAGGGGTTTGATTGAGTGGTTGTTCAAAGCAGGCATGGCATTGTTTGTAATGTGTATCTCTGTTCCGTTCCAAGGTGCTTGACTTTATAGTCACGGCAATGCAATATCCAGGTTACCATGCAGGTTTTAAAACACCCCCTATTATCATTGTATTGAATATATTGATTTGTCAGATTGAGTTTAGAATTCGGTGACATCCTGCTTAAGAGCGAATTGAGTGGCAGGTGGGAAGAAAAAAAGATAATCAAGCACTTACTATTGTCTTCATTCATTCTTGTCTAACTCGTGTCTGTTCAGTCATCGGCCACAAATCTGCAATCCTAACTCAACTCCTTTTCTACACGATTCTTGACGTTAACACTATATGAATTGACGTGATGCTTGAAAGACAACTTAACAATCAATGCAATGCTAATAATTTGTAATTTATTTTGTACTGTATAAATACAGGATTTTGTGTGAGTTTGTAAGTATAAAACACCGAATCAGGATTGCGTAACGACAATTTTTTTCAGATATAATAATTATTCGTTTTGGTATACCTAAACTTCAGCTTTTCAGGCATGAAAATTCTCGTAGTCCTTCTCCTTGGCTTGGTAATATGCCAGGCCGCTCCACAAATCGGAGGCATCGGAGCTGTTGTCGTCCCGGGAGGAGGAAACAGCAACACACTCGACCTACAAACCATCGTCCAACAAATCACTCCTGCCATTAAACAAATGATTAATGGCATGATCGTCGCTGACTGGATAAAGAATATACTGGTAGGTGGATAAAATTTCGCGGGAGTTTTGCAAATTTATAATCTAAATAATATACATATATTGTCCATTATCCAATTCCGATGAGTACGTTTTGGCTTGATTAATACTTCTCTGCTACTATTACAACGTTTAGCTGAAATTTAAAATTTTTGGTTGACTTTCGTTATTGTCGACAAACGTAGGAGCAAATATGACTGTAGTTATCATTTTAACTATTTTTAATTCCTCAAAATATGCTTGCTTTACAGACACAAATTGTGGATCAACTTCCTGCCATAGTGGCGGGTTGACCGGTGGAATATCATGAGGGACTTGATAATAAGTCAAGAAATTACTTTGCAGCAGTCTCTAAAATAAAATAACCCATTGCAAATTATATACTATATTGGCCCAAAATGTAATAAAATTCTATTGACGTAATAAAATATTATTCATTGAGTTTATGCATAATTGATTGAATTAAGTCGTACTTCAAGTATTTTCTCCGCTACGAGCCAGGATATATACTCCCATAAAACATTTTTATTACGCGTCATTTTCATGACGGTTGTCAGTTTAAGAACTAAAATGGCAATATTGATTATTATAATTAGCTCGAAGTGACGAAAGATATGCGATGAGCATATGATCTCGCCATGTCCGTTCGTCTGTCTTTCACACGTAATTTTGATGAACACTGTTAGTCAGGACAGTTTCCTCTCCGAGTTGGAACGCTTTTATAACACGTAAAAAACGACAAATTCGTGGTTCTGATTGTGAGTTCCGAAATGACTGACATGACTGAACTGGACTGCCGCACAGTTCCGAAATTTAGTTTGATTTGGACCATTTGGGTGGAATATGGATGGATTTAGAGTTGGTGTTCTTTAGGGTTTAAATCTGGGTGCTCAATTCAATTGGTCATTAACACTGTTTCCCAGCAACAGATTAGGAGCGATCTGTATGGGATTGGTTGGGGGTGTTCGAGACAGATTAATTGAATCTACAAAGATATTCTACAAAATTAATTGGAAATGTTCAAATGGGTTTGTCAGAGCGGGTGGTGGATTGAAGAAGGTCACTAGGTAATTTGGTTGGGTTAGTTTGATGAGGGGTGTTTTGCTTAGACCAATTATGTCCCGACAGAAGAAGAAAGTGTACCTTGACTAGGTATTTCTTCTGTCGGGGCATAGATTCATAGCGAAAGTCATGCACGAATGTAGGGATAACTAACTCAAAAGGCACCACCAACCCACATCTTATTCATTTGCGTTAAAAATTTTTAAATATCATAATACCACAATACTATTTTTGTTTCATTCGTTGCTAATATAAATTCACTAGTCAAAACTAGAAGTTAGGGTGTTCATTCATTTTGCAGTTTTATTCCAGGGTATATAATAAAGCCACCAGCACCAGCATTACTCAAAAGCGGAATCAGTCGTGTGGAGAAATTCATCACAATTAACTAATTTTTTAGTTGTTATTTTGGATGGTGCCCATGAATGGAACAAGAACATGAAAATAATACGATTGATTTTAAGACGGGGTTCAAGTTCAATGCTACACGTTTCATTATTCCAGCAAAAAGTTTTGACGAGTGAGTTGAGCATAGCATGGAAGAACACACCCGACCACAATGAGATTGACATTTGAAAAAGATTCTCAAGTTGAAGGCTGTTCAATACAGGTCTGCTTTTGAAACCTGTAATTCAGCCTAGATGTTACCTATGCTTATTTGAATCTGACTGGGTCTGATGCTAACGCAAACCTCTGATGGGGATTTTCATGCGAACTAATTAGTACAAAAATGCAGTGTTTAGTCTAAATTCATACGACTTTGGCTATTAGACCCACACGAAAATACGCGATGCAATCAACTCCTCTTGTAATTAGTCACTCTATTTCATTTAATTTGAATAGCAACTCTATTTCATGATAATCCACTAACTTGTAACTTTCCATTTCCATCATAGTCAAATTCACAACCCGTCAACAAATTTCGTACCTCATTGTCATATTGTTGCATGCGCAAAACAGGGATGAATGCAGCGTCATATATGGTTTATTGACTACGCCACAATGATGGAAAATACGCGTGAATTTGAATGTGCACAAAAAATTAGTTTGTTATTTGAGCTTTCATTCTATCCAAATATTAAGCTCCTCAAACTTGCAGGTGCATCGCATATGAAATTTTGAATATTTAGTCTTAAATCAAGACTCCTGACAATGAGATGTACTTCACTCTTGAGAAGGAATTGTAACTAGTCATGTGTAACATGATGGAAATTACGTAGCTGAAAGGTTTATAAGACAAATACAAGACGTCTACATATAATGGCGTCATATATAA
>JAANSN010005556.1:0-12215 GCA_036850665.1 Dicranocentrus wangi
GACGACTGATGAGCTCATTTGAGATAAAGACACGAAAATGACATGACATGATGAGTGATGACAATGAAAACGCTGATGATGATGATACAGTATGAACATGAGCGTGGGGCTTTCTGACTATATCATTAATGTTCGTATAATATGGCATCCTACGTTCCATTCATTTTCACGGGTCATCATACTCCTCATCGCGATTGTTGCTAACTACAGATATGGTACAACAACCAGTGCAACATAGGTTTCTCCCGAAAAGACTCTTGAATTTCATAAATACAGCCCATTTGCAGGGATGACAAAACAAGCAATCAAATTAAAATCGGTGGGCAGAGGGGGAGGAAGGCATGCATATAAAGTACGTGACTATGCAAGACAATCTCAAAGGGGAAAACCGATGGACCATGGCCGGAACAACGTGACACGGGTTCACTTCATGAAATATACACATACACTGATTACGCAGAGTCAGTGTCGCAGTTTTTGCGCCACACGATTGATTCGCATTGGCAACAACAACGGAAACAAAAGGTCCTCATGTTTTTCGGGTAATGATACTGAACAGGAATATGAATCGTGTCATCTGATAATCGCCATACATACAGAAAATTGTTCGCATCATCAGGTTCTCACTATGTATCCGTGTGCTTGGGGAAGCTTCCCTTTCAGCTAGGAATTTTTTTTGTTTCCTCTTCATGACAGCTCAGTTTTGTGTTGAGGGAATGAGACGTCTCTCGATGTTAATGTGACAGCGGGGAGCAGGCCTAGACAAGGGACAGAGAAAATGTTGATTGGAAAGATAGAGGCTAAAAAAATGTGAGTTTTGTGATATGATGCAGCATTGCTCAATTGTGCAGAAAGATATAATATAACGATAGTCTGATTGCATTTGGGAAAGTTAAACTCACATTCTTATTGCTTGTGACAGCAATCAAGAAAGTCATTGGATTTCCCGACTGAAATATAAATGGCAATGGAGTTTGACCTGGAACGGCACCATCCTGCCCTCCAAATACCAGCATAATATCCACTTAATTATTAAAACCCACCGCGATTACAGTATTTATGAAATTATTCATCTTTGGGTATCCACTGACACCACAGGCGTCTCGCGCCTAAACGGGGTGCACTTTCCTAAGAAAATATTTTCATTTGCCACGCATGCCACGCCACTATCCCCGGTGCTTTAATTGTGGACGAATTGGTTTTCTCCAAAAAAAAATTGTCCTTGCTGCTAAATTATTTATTTCTTAATGAGTAGGGTCGTCTCGGAGGGAAAGAACAATTACAAAAGTTCTAGCGGTGCCAGCAGCAGTGGGGCACTTTTTTTTACGAAAGCAAACTTTTGCCCATTTTTCCTCCCAAGGAAATGTCCAAACACAAGGTTATTGGGGAAGAGAGTGGAATAGTGTGTTGATATGGGCTTTCCTTCTCAAAAAAAAATTGTCCTTGCTGCTAAATTATTTATTTCTTAATGAGTAGGTCGTCTTGGAGGGAAAGAACAATTACAAAAGTTCTAGCGGTGCCAGCAGCAGCGGGACACTTTTTTTTACTAAAGCAAACTTTTGCCCATTTTTCCTCCCAAGGAAATGTCCAAACACAAGGTTATTGGGGAAGAGAGTGGAATAGTGTGTTGATATGGGCTTTCCTTCTCCTTGATTACTTCCTTTTCACACTTTTTAATAGACTCACTTCCCTAGAAAATCTGTCATGGGGAGTGGGAAAACATGACACAAAGCCCATTCGATATTCCAAAATACTTCTACATCGAGACCTCGCACCACCACTCTCTTGGAGGACGGAGCGTCACACTGACAATGCAGATGTGAGCTGTCATTCCTACTATACGCTATCCAGGCTAGTTATCATTTTCGCATTAAGCCAATCTCTTAAAAAGTAGCTTTCATTGTCACTTTTTCCCCCTTGAAGCCAGTCACAAATGCTCATAACTGTTAACTCTCGTGGAGAAAATGAGTCTAGAAAAGCCATTCTTTGGAAGATACACAAGTCAACAGTATCCTGTCACATGGCTCTACACATCATCCCGAATACACAATGCTAAAGACGCACACTGCTCCAACATTGTGTTGTTGTGGGGTAAAACGGCGATTTTGATGGATGACGGGAATCATCCCTCGTCTCTCGTTCTCCCTGCATGGGAGCAGCAGCATTCTCTCTGCTAAAAAAATAGACACTGTGAGTTTTCTCCAAGAAAAAGAAATTTTTTCCTCATTTTCTGCCTCCATCATGAAAATGCGTAACGTTAGGCATCACACGCATTGTATCGGATCCTATAAAAAATGACGACAACGCAGTGTTATCCAGCCATTCAGAAATATCATGTTTTATCTCCGTTTTCCTTCTCGCCTCACATAAGATGTTTTAATTTTATGCCTTTTCCCGTCAAAAGCAAGAAAAAAACATTGCTCATATTACTTGTTCTTTCTGGAGGGGTAAACAGGAGCTTATTTCTTTAGGCTTTTGTTATTGTAAATGAGTATTTCCCTCAAGTATGAAATCAATAAGGACATAACAAAAAAGATATACTTCCACGCGGGCCTATCCCGTAATGGGTAATGTGAGCTGGGGTGCCAGCTAATAAAATGGATGTCGAAAAGGAGAATGAATACACAACACAAAAAACGTGTACTAGTGCTGCACACCATGTCGATTCATAATGTAAGGTAGACACGTCTCTGCTTTTTAATAAGCGCACATCGTCAAGAATGGGCGTAGATTGATCAGAAAAAAACGAACAACAAAAGAAGAAATGCAATAAGAGTTGAAAGAGAAATGCGGATTAATAGGGAAACAATGGTAGGGAGTATACGTATAAGCTTGTCCCTTCTTTATACTTTTGATATATCGACGAGTGTAAACACTCCTATTCAGATTAAAAGACAAGACGTGTGTGAGGAGACCAGGTAGACCCGAAAAAGAAAACGTTACTATACCCTGATAGTTACATGGCACGTGTGAATCCATATCTTCATTTCCCCATTTTTCCCAATTCTCATAATTAAGATGGGGGCAAAAGTACTTAAAATGGGGGAAATGTATTAAACGTGCTAGTTACAAAGGATCCATAAAAGCCAGTCATTTTCCCCAAAACGTATAAATTTGATGATGTGAGGTATTTATGAAAAGTGAGTAGAGTAGGTATGAGTTAAGACGTTTCGTATATCGCTTTTTGATCGCATGATACCAGCACTTTTTTTTAAAGGAGCGGGTCCCGAGAAACCCAAAAGGGGCATAAAAAATGTATCCCAATATACGGAATATAAGGAGGAATTTTTTCCCCTGTCAATATTAATAGCATTCTCTCTCACTCCCACTTCACCACAAAGGTCCCTAATAAGTCATAATGTTTGTTGAGTGGGATTGTCTTTCTGAGAATATCTTAATAATAACGTCTTTGCTTATACCCAAGCAAATAACGCTTCCCATTTACAGTGTGTGAAGTGAATATGTTACAAATGTACACAAACGTGAGGGGATGTCAAGTGGAGCTGGAATATTTACTTACATGCACAAATTATTGGAAAGCGACATCAACTTGGAGTTGATGGGTATCTGAAAAGCACTTTTGTGAGTGGCAGCCTTCCCATATCCCTTGGCTCATCACTGTACTTCCTGAAGCAATTCCCATGATTTATTCACAAGTCAGCAAATATCCTGCAAGAAAATCACCCTCGTCTTGAAGCGAAAACTTTGTAGACAAAAAATGCAATCACATCTACAGCGAGGCAGGGCCCAGGTTCCCAAGAAATCGCACAAATCATCAAAAAGTTCCACTGTTTTACCTAATTTCATTTAAAATTCAACATGGAAAACTATGAATTTGAGAGCAAGTTAGCAATTTAACTTTATTACTCCCTTTGGGCATCACTTTCCCCATTGGTATCCATACTACTCCCGAATTACCAACACCAGAAAAAAGGTTCTTATTTTTCCTCGGCGATTTTCCCAGAAAAACGGAAACATCAACACAGCCTTGGAGGAAGGAAAATGATGATGTGATGACGAGAAGTTATTCCTTTATTATGAGATTTTTACCTTTTATATTTCAATCTTGTTTCTGCAAAAAGAAAAACCCTATGTAATTGTCAAAGAAAATCTTGTCTCTCACAAAATGCACATTTTCTTCTCCTCCTCCTCCCCATTTCTCAAACAAGGCCCACCGCCGACAAATTAAATATAAAGAGATTGAATGTTAAGAACTCATTATTATTCTCTTCTCCTTTTACAATAAAAACTTTTTTCTTTTTACTGCTACTGCTACTGCTACTGGTGGTGGTGTATCACTAAAGAAAAAAGCTAAAAAAGGAACCAGAGGAAAAGTTTAAATGGGAAATTTTCTTGGTTGGTGGTTTCTCTGTGAAGCTGCAAGCCTCCGAGTTTTTAGGCCACATTTAAGTGACTCGCTGTATTTGTGGTGGATATATAAAAGGTACTTGAGACAAGTTATATTGGACGCAAGTTTTTCCCAGTCTTTTTTCTGACTTTGTAACGAGAATTTAGGATGAATACGGAAAAAGTCTTAAGACTAATTATAGTAATCATACGATTCGAAAGACACACTCGGAACGCACACTCTCAGGATAAAAGTCCGGGAAACGGGTTGGGTTGTGTGTATAGAGAAAGTGTTCTTGGAGAAACATTCCTCCTTAACATTCCTCTATGTAAATTGAGGTTGTTAATAAAGGCTACTACACATGTACAACGAAACACTAACATATATATTGTGGGAGAGAGGGGATGTGAGAAGTGTAATTTGCTTTGAGCACTGGCTTTTCATGATTAGCCTCAAGTGTGTCCCACACACGCTAAACATCATCATATCACATTATTTCAAATATACAAAAAATGTACATCACTATACCACTACAGACAGACCAGCTGCAGTGGTAGTTTTCGTATAAAAAATCTCTATCTGGTTTTATTACCATGCCTTATGTCTGCCTGAGAACAAGTGCTTTTCACTTTTGAGATGGGGAAGTAATGTAACGAAATAAATGCGTAAATGATGATTCTTTCTAGATAAACGGAGTATTCTTGTTTCTTTTGGTATATATATGTATTGAGTCAAGAGACAGATTTATTTTAGATGTGAATGTAACTTTCTTTCTACAAAATCTTTTTTTTTCTCTCTCTTGCGTCTTGCGGTGGAGAAAACACTCACTCCCTGGCTATCTCCAATGAATGCATTTTCTGCTCCTTTTCCATCTCAAAATGCTCGAGACAGAACAAAGACAAGCTTGTCTCGGGTTGAGGCATGGAGGGAGCCCATGAAAAAGGAAAATGAAAGAGGGTCTACAAGAGAAAACAAGAAAAAGGAGAAAGATCAAGAAAAAATTTGTTTAGATCCCTGTGGGATCAACGTTAAAAGTTAAACTTGCCATTTCCTTCCTCCCTTCCTAGCTAATGTTGTTGTGGATGATGTAAAGAAACAAGTTAGTCATTCACTCGTTTTTCGCGTATCATTTTCGGTACACTTGAGCCTCACTCTGGAAAAATCTCGTTTAGGAGCTCTCCCTCATAAATTGCTTGCTCAAGAAGAGTAACAATGTCAGAAGAAGTGCTTACGGGATCTATGAGCTAGAAAACCAGTTTTATAACGTTGTGGCAGGGCATGTACTATGTACCCTTCTCCTGTATTCTTACGGACACTCCAAAGATTTCTGTTCCGAGTTATTCTCTAATAACCACTCATTTTCCCATGGACAATCTCAGTCAGGTTAAGTATATCTTGTACGGGCTACTTATAAAACCCTCTTCATTTTGAACTTGGGTGAATTGTATTACTAAAAGTACACAGCTTTCCCCGCAACATTCCCCGCGTTTCTCCAAGCCTTTCCAAAAATTTCTATTTGGGATTTGTAATAAACTAGCGCAGCAATTCCTAGTGGTTCCAACTCGGTTCCATGCATTATATATGTGGATAGCCACAAAATCATCCCAGTAGACAATTACAAGCCTTTCGATAAAAGGTTTTCCTCAGCAGATCTACGCGGAAAGGTGTAGCGCCGTAGAGGAATGTGTTTTATACGTGATATATGATTTAGTAGAAAAATTCTCCAGGGGAATACCTCAAAATCTCGGGATCGTGTTGCATCTGCGATTTCCAGATAGGGCAGGGGTATTCGGAATTGCATTAATGGGCTCAAGCCTGGGGAACGGATGTGGTGGTTGGGGTTGGAGTGCAACTCGGATGCACTGAAAGTCAAAATATTTTGTTGCCTCAATTACATTCTATCTGGAAAGCTCACCTATTTACATAAAATTTGGTACAAAGTGCATTTACAATGGATTCTAAGCAAATTTGCTAGGCTAATTCCGGACAACCCAATAGAAATCTGCCTTTTTACTTTCCCATTCACCCCCTGTTTGTGTTCCACTTTCTAAAAAAATTCTTTTTGATGATGCAAGCCTTTGTGAATGGCCTCTTGTCTCCAGGTTTACATCTGTTGGCAGCAAACAAGTGCCCCAGAATTGTAGACATTGTTCCATTGACGCACGTTCCGAATTACATTCTATCTGGAAAGCTCACCTATTTACATAAAATTTGGTACAAAGTGCATTTACAATGGATTCTAAGCAAATTTGCTAGGCTAATTCCGGACAAGCCAATAGAAATCTGCCTTTTTACTCTCCCATTTACCCCCTGTTTGTGTTCCACTTTCTAAAAAATTCTTTTTGATGATGCAAACCTTTGTGAATGGCCTCTTGTCTCCAGGTTTACATCTGTTGGCAGCAAACAAGTGCCCCAGATTGTAGACATTGTTCCATTGACGCACGTTCCGTTTTCGCAATGATAAAAGTAAGTGGATAATAGAGCTCTACAAAGATTCCTACTACCCATTCTCCCTTTCCGCTCCGCTCCTACCTGAACATCTTCATTCAATTCAATCTTGCAGAAAAATAGGGCCAAGGAGCTTACCTTCCCTCTACGTGTGTATCTCATCTCATTCACTCACCACCACACTGTCTCAACTCAAGTCATGCCTTGGCCTAGTAGTACATAGACTAGTCATGATCACCATATGATATCCTTNCATTCAATTCAATCTTGCAGAAAAATAGGGCCAAGGAGCTTACCTTCCCTCTACGTGTGTATCTCATCTCATTCACTCACCACCACACTGTCTCAACTCAAGTCATGCCTTGGCCTAGTAATACATAGACTTAGTCATGATCACCATATGATATCCTTTCCGTCTTTGGTCACAATCCCAATTCCCTCAAAGTACACACACATGCAATGTACCCACCATCACCATGTATGTATACACATATTGCACTCAAAGTTTGCTCACGTAGTCGGCAGAACGGATTGAGTAAAAGTTTCCCGTTGAAAGGAGATTTCTCCCAGGAATTTTCATCAGTGCCGACCAAATGGTGCGTTGGGTAGCGTATGTAGCCTGCATGTATACATACACACACACACACACACCTCAAACTTGAAACCCGGCTACTACCTCCTCCTTTTTCTCCCTGGCAATCTATTTGGGCGTCAGTCAGTCTCTGAAGGAATGACGTGCTAATGGGTTTATTGGAACATTGGAGGCTTTACCATGTGAGTCTTGTCTGTCTTCATGTTACTGACAGTATATATATTATGTATATAATGCTACCTCTTCTTGTTAGAAGCTATATTTAATACAATCCTCAAAATCTACAGGTTTTCCTCGCACATTTCAGAACGGACGGAGGCAGGTTTCGTTCTCCTCCTCTGTGAAATCCAATTCCCTCCTTTAATATAATTATCACTGGCTTCGCCATTCATTAGATGGATCTTGGAGAGGCAAGGCGAGCCCAGAGAAAAACAACTTTACATAGATTCAACTCCTTCCTATTACTTTACGTCAATATACGTGTGTGTATTTTAATCAGTGCATGTTTTCCCACTGATAATTATACGCATACCTGTGAGCTGTAGAGAAATCTTGTAAGACGTTCCAACAGCTTTCATCTTCTGTCCCGCCTTTCCTCTCCACCGTGCCTCTCAATAGGGAATAGATTTTGCTGGCATACTAAATTCATTGGAGTTGATGGCAAGGAGAATATTGTTGAGAAATGGGGAAAGGTTTTGATCTCGAATATGC
Organism: Dicranocentrus wangi; assembly: GCA_036850665.1. Taxonomy (NCBI): domain Eukaryota; kingdom Metazoa; phylum Arthropoda; class Collembola; order Entomobryomorpha; family Entomobryidae; genus Dicranocentrus; species Dicranocentrus wangi. Next base: position 8,100 of record JAANSN010005556.1, read on the forward strand.
TGCGAGAACCGAGAAGGAAAAAAAATCTCCCTGTGAGAATACACTTGCTAGTTTGCCTGGTGATGATGAGGATGATGATGGTGATCAAATCATACTTAAGAAAACTTGTTTTCACTCCGCGTCTCCACTGGAAAGTATGAAAAGAAGAGTGAAGACTCTAATTAGAATGTTTGCCTTCCTTCTGGGTGGCTCGTTGGTTACACACAGGATATACATTTGGTTTCTGGGAGAAGAAAATTATTGTTGATTTTCTCTCTTCAACTTTTTCCCCTTGTGTGATCACTTTGAGTTTGGCATAATCAGGTTTTCATTGATGAGGATGAAATTGATGTTCCGTCTCGCCCCCTAAAAACTGTATTAATTAGGGGTACATATATTGGGCAGCGGTTATAGCACTGCTGGACTCTTGGCTGAGGAGTGAGTTTAGAAGTGGGAGGGGAAGCAGCAGGACTCGCTTGAAATTAATACGGAAAATGTGAAACTCAAGCCCTGAGATTTTCACAAGATGGCCAACAAATCCCTCTTGTGCAAAAAATAAATTTAAAAGCGATACAAACCCCATATGGAGCTGAAAGGGGTATAATATAGAACCCCAGGACCAATATATTATTTGCCATTTCCCAAGGTTGAAGTCCGCCTTTGAATGCTTGCCCATAATTTATTCGTCGTTTTTGTCAGTTTCTTAGAAAAAGCTGGTGAGGAGGCTCACTCCTTTTGGACAAAGTTAAACTATAGCCTTTTCCAAATATTAAATACTCGAAGGAGTAAAAACAGGAGCAAAAAAGCAGCTGAGCTCCAAGGAAAAGAGCCAAACTTGGAAAAAGCATATGTACCATTTGCATTTCACAGTTCAACCCTCCACACAAGAGGATACACGGTTTTTCCTCCAAAATCGGGCAGATTTTTCATTTAGCACGTGAAAAGAAGATCCATGAAGATATTACATAAAATATATTAGCGATTCCAAAGAAAAATCGCTTTTCCCCACATTTTTATGTTTATGCTAGTTTCGCCTTCCCCGCACACATTATGAATGACTGGGAAAAGGGGAGAAACTGCACATGTGTTGGTATGCAAGAGTTCTCCGTTTTATTTCCAACATTTCTCAGGATAAGGAGGAAATATTGCCGAGGAACTAGTTTATAATGACCTGGTTTCTCAAAATGGCGTATATATTTCGTGAAAATAACTTCATTAGTTATCCATCCCCAGTGAAAAAAAGACAAAAGACTTCTCTCAAAAACCTTACCTCCACCTCATCTTCATTCATTTCTTGTCAGTAATTCATTCAAATATCCGTCCCACTCAACTCTTGCTTTCTCCAAAAGTGGAGTACAATTCATTGGACAACATGAAAAACCAGATGGTCACAAATTTTTCTCGTCCATCTCGTAGGTACTCACGAACCAGAAAAAAACATCAAGTTTCTTCGGTCGGTCCACCTCTAGACACCTCCTCCACCACTTCCCGTTTGAAAGTGTCATTAAGCTCGAGAAGTGAGCAAGTGACGTTTCCAAGTGCGAAGCAAAACCACAAAGTAACGCTTCCTCTTTTTCCGCTCTGCCGGAGCATATTTACACTCTCGTTATGCATATACGAGTCGTAAGGGCTGAAACGGTCTTGGAGTCTTTGGAGCAGCAGCATTCCATTACACTTTATTCTGGAGGAGGATACCGAAGTCCGCAGCAGTAGTGCTCTGGGCTTGCATGGCATGGGCATGCCTTTTCTCGGCAATGAAATGAATGACTCCTCTCGACGAGACAAAGAAGTAGTAATCTTTAGTGCAAGTAGTCCACCATCTATGCCACATTTATTGTCACAGGCCATTCATTTCCTAAGCCATTTTCATGCAACTAAATGCCACACTCTTAAGACCTATTCATTCATTCATTCATTATTTTATGGTCAGCAGCAGGATAGAAAAACGTGCGTTGGTTGGTGCAGTACTCTGAAGAAATAGGGGAATGAGAGCTTCAACTTTCCCTTCTCCGCCAGTCACACTCCCATTTTCCCAGTTTTTCTCCAGGTCGAGCCAACACATGGAGGAGAGATGTTATCAGAAAGAAAGAATCTTTTTTCAGAAGCAGAAGTCTTTAGTTTGTATTGGCTAACCCTGTAAGCTTGGTCAAATTCATATTGTGTATAATTCTAAACACTTTGAATTGAATGAGGAAGAAGTACAACAGCAACTACTGGAAGAGACTCCAATGAAAAAAAAGTCGCATGTATATTTCAAATGGAGTTGGAGTAGTATATCCATACGTTAACTTTTTGCATGGGTTGGTGGGCTTAAGGACCCATAAAAATATCCACTCAGTGAGCAGTGCAAAGCTGCTGTGAGGACTAACTAATGGTGGAAAAATTGTGAAAGGAGAGAAAATATCCGTTTCATACAAATACAATATGTATATAGTTCACTGCCATTTCTAAAGGAGTATATTGGCTGCAAAAACGGATTCTCTCAAGAGTATCGCCATATCACTGTACTCCGTCTTCTTGGCACTGTCCATACGGGACAAAATAACTAATCCGCTTCTCCAAAAAACCTACTTCGGTCTTACTTTGCCCTAGTATTTCTTTTTGAAAAAAGTGGGTGCTGCTGGTGTCTCTACGTGAAAGCAAAATGAAAGGAAAAAACGGGGAATACTATGTATGTATATGAATACATTCATTGACCAACACGGATATCTCTCACTTCTTCTGTATCCCTCTTTCTTTGTTCCACTTTTTGTGTTCGCTTTGTCCAAAGACGTGATGTAGTTCATGGTCCAACACGAGGGGAAAGAGAGCAAGGGAGGACCTAAAAACGAGTTAGTGAGACGAGACAGTTTGTGCCACGTAATAAGTGACACTAGCAATCTGACTTGGCAGAGATTCACCGATAACCAACTTCTCCAAGTTATTCCCTTACAACGGGGAAAATGTATCGTCGTGAGCTGGTCTCTAGTGTATCTAGCAAATCGGGTACGATTTTTTTTTCTCTTATTGTACGACTCCACTGGAATCTGGAGTGGCATGCTACCCAGAGTCAAGAGGTCTTTAGTTTTTATGCACAAAGAGCAACCCGGGAAAACTCTGCCCATATCATCTTCATTAGGATTCTTTCATGCTAATTGTAATTTCTTATTGTACAAAAAAAAGGGAAAATGGTATGAGAAATCAAGAAAATTTACGGGACACAAAAGTGGGCGTATTTCAACTTTAGCCATTTTGCTGGTATCCTTCTAATATCTAAATGCTTATTAAGATTGAGAGGGGTTCTTGGAATTCAAAAACTCTCTCAAAACACCCACGTCATGTTTGTATTTCACCTAAAGTTATCAAACACCCTTCTTAATGAATTACTTTCTCGAAATGCTTACACAGCGACTGGAAAATTAATTACTTTTTAAATCGAGGCTTCAATATTTCCCCAGTGGGAATATGCCATTACAACCTCATCAACCTTGCCTCTGGAAATTATTTTGCTAGGCACTAGAACCTGTTCTGTTTGATACAGTAGGTTTCCTCCATAGGACTGAAGATATTTTATTTATTTTTATTCACTGTGTGCGTAACTCACAGTTTGCACTTGATCAGGCTGCAATAAAACATCTAGAGATATTATGCCCAAAGTTTCCTAGATGGATGACGCCCGATTTAAACCAAGATTTGAGGAGTTAAAAAAGTGAATGTCTTGTATATCCGAAATAATCCAGGTTTGAGTCATTATTTAGCCAGCACAGGTTTCATTTCCCTTAAAGACACTATAACCGGATATGGTCTCTCTGGAAGAGTTTACCGTGAAATCGTCACGGGGGAAAGGTTGCATGAAAAATTGTATCTTGAGAGAGACACCATTAAAGGTCTACTCCGGTCTTCATTAAATGCATCACTCGACATGCTTCCCTTGACGTTCTTCCATTCACGGGTCTTCTTACACGGAAGAAAAATATTATTTTCTGGGAGAATGTCTTTACTAGGTCACTATGTTATTTCCCTGGATGTATTCAAATCGCAGACGTATTTTATCCTGCTCTTTCCACCCTTCACCACTTCAAGTCATACAAAATGGACTTTTTGTCCTAATTAGAGTTTTTTCCCTTCAAAACCCCAAGTCTTACTGTTACACTTACG
>JAANSN010005557.1:0-12211 GCA_036850665.1 Dicranocentrus wangi
TGTAAACTGTTTATATTCGGCAAGCATAAACACATGTCATGCTATAAGCTATTTTATTTCCTTATGTATTTCAGCAACACTTGGATCGATCTGCTTAGGTAACGTTTTAGCTTGGCCTGCAGTAGTTTTACATGGCTATGATTTCTGGCATAATAAATTTCCAGAACTGACAAACTCTAGATGGATTATATGTCTACCATTGGTAAGAAAGCAGTTTTCAATATCAATTTTTTTCATTCAGTTGAGTAAATAAAATTTTAATTATTTCCGACTTTTTTTGCTTTTCAGGTAGGAGCCATCTGTTCCGCTCCACTTGCGGGATTCCTCGTGGCAAAAATTGGTCAGAGAAAACAAGTTTTATGGACGTCGATTCCGCTTTGTTTTGGATGGGCATTAATTGCGTTTGCTCCTAGTTTAAGTTTGATCTATCTAGGCCGGTTTATTACCGGCTTTTGTGCTGGATCCTTTACAGTTTCAGTGCCCACTTACATTGCGGAAGTGAGCGAAGACAAAATCCGGGGGAAGATGGGTGTCCTTTTTACGCTAATGATGTTTGTTGGCATTCTACTCACGTAAGTAATTGTATATTCGTTCGATAAAAGTCACAATTTACAGTCTCAGTGCCCACTTACATTGCGGAAGTGAGCGAAGACAAAATCCGGGGGAAGATGGGTGTCCTTTTTACGCTAATGATGTTTGTTGGCATTCTACTCACGTAAGTAATTGTATATTCGCTCGATAAAAGTTACCTACATTATATGCACTTTTGAACATGTACAGGACGGGTTTCCATTTGTTCTATTTAAAACAGATTCGCTTTAGGTATATTCGTTAGCTGGACTTTACTTACCTTACTTTGCGCCTGTGTTCCATGCATGTTAGAATTTTTCATGCTTTTTATGCCCGACTCAACCTCGCCACTTGGTCAAAACTGGACAAACAGAAAGGGCAAGGACAGCTTTGAAATGGCTACGACAGGTGTCTAACTCGGAGTACGTTGACGGGGAAATTGCAAAGGTAAGTTAATAATAAAGTGAAAAAATTGTTGTGGGAAATGTTTGCTGCACATGTATGTGTATTTACATTCGTGTCCTGATTTTTATCAGATTGAAAAATCCATAAGCACGACAAGTACCTCCAAATTGATTCCAAACCTGTTTACACCTCGCGTTATGAAGCCAGTGGGAATTTGTGTGGTTCTATTTTTTCTCACGCATTTTGGTGGAATGAACGTAGCTACAACAAAGCTGATTTTTATTGTAAATCCCTGTTTATTACAAAACAATTACTACTACCTATATTATTTGCAGGATAATAAATTGAAACATTAAATTTTCAGTCAAATGTAAATGCTGGTAACATCAACATGCTGTCAGTTATATTTGGAGTAGTGCAAATTTTATCGGTCCTCCTAGTGCCATTTTTGCTTGTTGAAAGGTGGGGAAGGCGGGGTTTACTTCTAACGTCCGAGATATTCCTGTCCCTCAGTTTCCTTTTGTTTGCAATATTCTTCGCCTTGAGAACAGTCAACGAAAGAATCAACACGGGATGGTTTATATTTCTAGGAACGTTTCTGGCTTCAATTGGTGTAAGCGTTGGGATTGCACCTGTTTCATGGGTATATTCGTCAGAGATTTTGCAACATGACGTGAAAGGTAAGTGACGGTAACTGGTAAATATATTTCGAAGGTAAAATGTAGAGATGTACAATCATATTTTTAAAATCATTGTTGCAGAGTGGACGGTGCCAATTGTTTCCATGTTCTATTGGCTATTTTTCTTTGTTTACGAATATACGCTTCCAAATACGCTAACAGAGATGGGATACAAAGGCGTTTACTTCTTGTATTTCGGGATATGCCTGGCTGGAGCAATTTTTGTGTTCTTCTTTGTACCCGAGACGAAAGGTAAATCTTGCGAGGAATTGCAAAATTACTTTGAATCAAAACCTGCTCACTCTGCGGCTAACTGCGGGAATGGTGAATCGCCAAAGACGAACATGCAAAGGAAGACTGAGGATGTCTGAGATAATTAATAGAGATATTTGTTAACGTACAATTACAAGGTACCTAAGCAAAGGCAATAGCATAAATGTGTTAGACAATGCGGAGCTGAAATATTTTTACTCAATTTGACTCACATTTATATACTAACATTTTTTTAAAGTTTTACTCAGTTTGATCTGCAATAAAGTATTGTTTATTATTATTGTAATAAAGATGGTACGATTAAAGTACACATAAAGCATCGTAATCGTAAATCATACAGGTTGGTCTTTAAGCATAAGCAAGTCTTTTAAGCATGTTATCACCAACCTTGTATTGTAGGAATTCTGTTTATTCGACGTGAATAAAGACAATAGTCGCCTCAACCTCAACCCACTTCCAGCAACAATTGGCGACACGCACGCAACAATCCAGCTACTCAAACTACTCCATTCCACGACATAAAATATTATGATATTTCTACATAAACAAACAAGCTTCTTCCACTTCGTTCGACTCCTCCTTCCAGGTCCGGTATAATGTTTTGATGTGATGGGTATTTATAAATTATAGGCATTAAGAAACCATTTCATTACAAATTACAACTCTGACACAACTTTTTCACATGAAGGAGCACACACGCCAGCCATTACTCAAAACTTTCCTCTGAGTTCCGCTCAATCGTATTATCCATCTGACGAAATGCTTTATTGATTTCTGTCAATCAATTTCTCGCCTGTACTTAAACGATTGATACAAACGTAACTAACGCTCGCCTTTCATTAGAAAGATGGGAAGACTTATCATCTTCCTGAAATTGTGGCGTAGTCAAGCATTTGCTTTCCTCAATACGAAAAATTTTACTGCATAATCATGCCTGTCTCGTGGGAGTTTTACGATCCTCCAGAGAACTCCGCTCCAGTTGAGTTCTGCACGGGCACATCCCTCCATGGACTTCAATACGTTGGTCAACCGAAGCGGCACATGGTTGAACGGTAAAACTTTAAATAACTAATGACAATTCCAACTGCGTATTGCGCATCTCAAAAAAAAATACTATTTTTTTATTTGATCAATAGAATATTCTGGCTGGTGACTTTCACCGCAGCCGTGATAACTGCAGGTGTGCTCATTTACAACTTGTGGAGCAAGTACTTGGACTCGCCAATAATGACCGTGTTTGACGCTCAAGAAGCTCAATTAAATGAAGTTCCATTTCCGGGCGTAACAATTTGTAAGACTTGTGAAAGCGATAGACATTTAAGAATAACGTTTTCCAATGGAACATCTTTCCAATGTTTCAGGTAACATCAACAAGGTTAAGATGTCAAAATGGAATGAATCCATCAAGTACGTATTGTAATTTTCTTGTATCATTTCCAAAATGTACAAGTAGTGGTGTTGTTAGCTTGAGTGGGTGATAAATTTAATGCTTTCAGTCGAATTAAGCTGGTCGAAAACCTTCCGCCTGACCACCCTGATTTTCTGAAGCCCTTGGCGGCGCTAGCCGACCTGCTTCGTATATGCCAAACAAATACATTCTCCAAACGACTGGTCAGAGAAAGAGATGGAGACGGGGTCAAGTCGGAGAGAGAGATAAGAGAAGTCATTAAAAGCAAAAGGGAGCAGTTGTTAAAGTATAGGAATTACACAGGGATGCTCAGAGAAGTAAGTTATAAAACCGCCACTCCGGTAATACTTTATTTATTTATATTTTACGCACATTTTGTTCCAAATCAGAGTGCTCACCAATGCGAGGAGATGATACTATTTTGCTCATGGGGTGACGAAATCCAAGCCGACTGTACCAAGTTGTTTCAAGAAGTGGAAACTGACTATGGTCACTGTTGCTCCTTCAATGCCATTCCAGCTTCCTTGCTGTTGAAGAACATGTGAGTACATTTTATATTTATATTATAACAAAATGACGTGAGACCACATTCTGTCGTGTTCAGAAATGACAGTCGAGACTCGCCGCGAAGGATGGAATATTGGCGTGCTGCAAACTTGTCTGTGGACAATCTACTCTTCACTGAGGAGATCAGAGGTCCGCGTCGGCAGAAGTATCCTGGAGTATCTGGAGGACTAACTTTGCTCCTGGACCCCGCTCTCAAAGAATACTCTTGTCCCAACACGGATTCTCAAGGATTTGCAGTAAAAGCTCTTGATCAAATCAGTGTCTCTATTTAATTAACTCATGAAGAACATATCAACGTGTGTCCTTGTGTGTGGTCCTGTTTAGATTGGGATAAATGGAGCGCTTGATTTTCCACGCATGAAGGACAATGGCATGCTGGTCGGCACTGGATCAGAAGTTTTCATAAATGTTCACCCGGAAATAACAAAGTCGGAACCTGAGGTTCGACAACATAACCTGGTAAATGAATTCCAAATTTTGGGACTTAAGGAATAAAAGAATAATTATTATTATTATTGTAGTTAATTTAACACTGAAAATAATTGTCTAATTGCGCTAATTGTGGAAAATTCAGGACAAACGAAATTGCTTATTTTCCGATGAGAAGGAGTTGACCCACTACTCCATCTACACAACACCAAACTGTCTAAACGAATGTATTGCAAGGAAGACGATGCAAATGTGTGGTTGTGTTCGCGATTTTATGCCTCGTAAGGAGTTATAACGTTATAATTACAGCAGTTCAATTCATTCAGAACAATGTTAATCATGAGTTAATATCCAATCCCTATTAGGGAGCCTCAATGATACTGTATGTGTAATGGAAAAAATCAAATGTTCTGCAGATGTAGAAAGTAAAGTCTCAATTTTAACTACATCCTTGTACCTTTTATGCGATGTATATATATAATATATATCAGATTTTGTTTACGTGCGTCTTTGTTTCTTTGTGTAAAGAAAACATTACAACAAGCGGACTTTCCAAAGAGTGCAACGAATGCTTACCAACATGCAACGACATTGAGTATATTTCGGAAACCACTTGGTTGACTGTCCGAGCAAACTTCATGGATGCTTTATTTGAAGCCTACCCAAATCAGTAAGTTTTTTACAGTCCTGCTTTGCTTGTGGTAACATTCAATTTTATTCAAACATAATCCACATTCTCCATCTCTCCATCCATTTCAGCGCAAACGTGGATCCAGGAAATATAACCATTGTACATGTGTACATCGGGGTGGAATCCATCTACCCTCGGCTGAGGAAAGAGGTGTACTCCTGGGTGGACTTAATATGTAAGATGAAATAATATACGACGATATGCCTTAATTGTTTTTTTACATTTAAAAAAGCTTAATGAATGGAACATCTTGTACTGCAGCAAACACAGGAGGACTGCTAGGTATTTCAAAAAATTCTCAACAATTGCCATTTTTTATGACTTATTTGGCTGGCCTTGGGGATATGCATGGCCCGAACGAGTTGTACCACTTGAATAATTTGATAAAAACGTGATTACAGGATTGTGCATGGGGTTCAGCATGCTCTCCTTGCTGGAAGTTCTATACTACTGGAGCATCCGACTCTGCTGCAAATACCGCAGGAGGAAGTTGGAGAGACGGGGTCAGACCCAGAGACAGTTCCACCTCCCGGGTCCTAACCAGAACCAGAAAATATTTGAATTCCGACAACTTGCATATAACAATCAGCGGTGGCTCTCGAACGCGTTTTCCCGTTCGTCGGGGAACATTACGAATGTGGGCAAAAATGACATCTTCTTCACTCCGACTCACAATCAGCGTAGACGATCCAGCACCACCTCATCTTCCTCTGGGAGTGTCACCCCGTACTTGAAGCCCCCTTCATTTCAAACTCAGTTTAGCCGAGGTTACGACGACGAGATGATGATGAGAAGGGGTTTTATGTATTACTAGCCTTAATCACAGAGAGTGGCTTTCCATTACAAATCATAGTATGCATGATATGAAGGTTTTGTGACATGCGTGTATTACTTTGCTTAGTTTTAGGGAAATTAACATAATATTATTGTTGTATGAAAATATGAATCAAAAGTTCCAATGATGATTTTAAATTAATGGTAGTTCTGTAGTAGCAGAATTGACAGAAAATTTTAATTCATTTACACGGGTGCACATACTGCTCCCATTGTGTAGTAATTATGTGACAACTAAAGTACAAAAATTAAACATCTACATCTGCACATTACAATAAAATCATTAAAAGTGCATAACTCGAAAGGAGTGTTGTTGTGCAAAGTGTGTTTAAATGTAGGAAAATTCATTAAAAATATTGCATTCAAATTCTAACAATCACCATTAGCTTGGAAGCCCATATTTAACTCTGTTCGCTCCATTTCCGAAAGTTCTATCATCAGAACGTCCAAATCGTCCTCGTCGTCACTCTTATCACGTTTTCCGTTCCCTTCAGATAGAAGCTGATAGAAGATTCCGTTTGGCACATGTTTACCCTTGACATTGACGCTTTCTATTGGTGAGGTTTCAACTGACCCTTTCACGACATGGTTTCCTGGAAAAAGTTTTTTTTTAATAGTTGCAAATTAACCAATTCATCAATTCTGTATATAATTGTAATAATATATTTGTACGATAAGCTGGTACGACTCAGGTTTAATTGTTGTACCTTGGAAATGCCCATTTAACTCTGCCAGCATTTTGGTATGACCATTCGTCAAACCATTCAGAATTCCTTTATTATCGGGTTTTGTACTCGGTGGAACAAGTCCAGCTGCACCCTTGTTACTGGAGGAGTGGCCGACCACGACTGTGCTAGTATCATCCCTGTCATCATCAGTGTGAATGGGGAATCTTGCTTGAGGGGCCAGAGTTGCAAGAGTTTCAACATCTGAAATTTCATTATCCTTATCTGAACTAAGCTTGTATCTCGGCTTGTAGCATTTCTTATGTTGGACACCATTAGTATTCCCCTAATTTAACACAATCAAATAATATTAATATTAGTCATAATACTTGAATATTTTAGCCATATATTTTATTTTATCATAGGTATTTTAGCTAAATTATTGCATTTTTAAAAGTAAAAACTCGTAAATGGTTACTCACTCCTGAAATTGCTTGAGGTAAAGCACGTGGTACGAGAAAGGTTGCCTGACTTTGATTATCATCGTCGTCCTCGTGAAATTGTCCGGAAACACCAGATCCCGATCCCGATCCGCACCCGGTAGACGAAGTATCTACAAACTCGTCCAAATTCCACGACGTCGGTTTGCCGTACTTAATTCGTGGTAGATGGTAGTGAGGGGCCAAGATTGATTTGCGTTCGCAGCTCTCTTCCGACGGAGTAGTTTTTTGGTAGAAATAGATTTTAGAGGACTTCTTTGGAATCTTGTAGCCTGACAGATCCGCCTGTGGAAACAGTTTGCTATAGATTTGGTTCTGTTCCACAAGAGATTTGACAGTACATCCCTCTTTATTACAGCCACGTTTATTACACATAGCATTTAAATATCAGGGGGTACAATTCGAATAGGCAAAAAGATATATTTCTTTAAGATTAGAGCAATAATTTTACGGGAGCTCAGAAACCAGCTAAATTTTCCGATTGTTAGCGGAGAATGTTGCTGACACGACAGCTACTGACGAATTGAACTTCAAATTGTTTTCGTCGTGTATTTTTAGTTGTTTAGGTGGATGGAAGGTCAATAGTGAAAATACTTTAAAATGACATGTCATAAGTCTTCCGGAATCCGGACATTTAAATAGGATATTACCAGAAAGTTGCATTATTGTAACGCACAAGTTTAAGAAAGGTAAAGCTTTCTTTTTGGAATACCATGGGCATACAACATTAACATAAATGTTAATAATTAGTTATTAGGAAGAAACACGGAGCTTTTTTAAGTAATTTGCATTGAAGCGTCATGTCGAATCGTCAAAAAAGGAAACAGGAAATGCGACCTACATATTACAACGGAAACAAACCCCGTTGCTGAAACAAAGGGGGGACAAAGGTTATGGATGGAATAACAGTCATCACTCCAAAAATATGTAACAAGTTCAATGTTCAATGTGCATAAGACACAAATAGATTTTAGGAATTGATACCATTTACAAAGTAACAAATAAATAATGTCTGGAGACAAATATGTAAATCATGGATTCCACAATATTTACTATTAAAAGTGACGAATTATGATAGTTGAGATGTATGCACTGCACCTCCACAACAGGGAGGTCAAAGTTCATGAAACGAGACAAAGTGGAAGCAAAAAACTTTCCCTTCCGGTTTGTCAAGCGAAAGGTAGAAACCCCTTCGTAGGTATTATTGACAAAGAAAGTGCATGGAAAGTGTGATGTCAAGGAAGGATAGACAATGACTGTTGGAAAATGAACACAAAGTTTTTAGCATATTATGCATGCTGTGCATCCTGGTTGAAGCAACTGGAAATTTGTCACTTTGTCCTTGTCCAAACAAACGTAGGATGCAGATATTTGAAAAGGAAGGTAGCATTCCATAAATTCCAAATTCAACTTTCAACGCCAAGCATTCGCGTACATTTGTAAAATTCCTCCTTTCTTTAAAAATGGTTTCCTTTTACAATTAGACGGTGTCGGCATGCATGCATCTACTTAACACAGGAGAAAGAAGAGTGACAAGCATTTGCATCTTTTCTTTGAGCAAAAGGTGCATTTACGAAAATTCAAGACAAGCATTCAACCAAGCATATTTTTTACCGAGTTTTTTCAAGCAATTCGTATCATCATGACAGGATAATTTTATAAGTAATTTTGATGACAATGGTGGTTAACGGTATGGTTAACGCAAATAATGCCATTGGCCACTACTCACGATCAGTAGATCTTTCTGCATAAAAGTGATACGCATATTTGACTGATTAATTCAGCCAATTGCACAACAAGCGTCATGACATGGCGTCAGATTCACTAGAAAATACAAATCTCTCAAAGCGGCAGAATCCTCTTATCTTTGACTGCACCACAGCCGCAACCTCATGAATCCCACCTTTTCAGCAGTAAATAAAAATGATAAACACAATATCGTCATATAATTTTTCCGTGTATGACTTTGGGTACGAGGAAACGGATACGAAAATAAATACGACGTATGTTAGGCGTTAGGATTGGATCAGTAAATTATTTAAGCAATTAGGATTAATCTAGTAAATGCAATATTATAAAATAGCTATTATTTGCATGCGCTGTATATCAACCATTTAGTTTAGCATGTTCAACCGTTGTTTATAAAATGCTGAATGTGTAAATAAATACTCAGTACGATATAAATGATTTAAGTTTAATAACGACTTAATCCGAATTCCACGGAAAACTTGCAAAAATATTTTTGCTCCTTTCGTTTTCCAACAATTTGGAATCTCATCTGGTTGCATATAAATAGCAAGCGCAAGTGGACAATTTGACAGTTTACAATTACAAACCAGACTTTAAAAGCAACTTGTGTCACGTAAGATTTTTTCAGAAATATTTGTAATTATGTATTTGTTAAACCTTTCCATTTTAGCTGTTGGAAGTTTAGTCTTTGTCTTCGTGGAGGGGATAGGAATACCCTCCAGAGAAAATGGAATCGATATTAAAGTCACGTCTGGGTCAGGGAAACGCTATGATTTAAACCTAGTCAAAGCAGGTAAAAAGAACTTAATTCCGTGATAATTTGCATTTATGCAACTTTCAAAAAAATCATATTATAATATTTGCATAATATTATGCAGAGGGCACGGTTTTGCACTCGAACATCAAATACATCACGGTGGACACCGATCCTAGCACCGGACATGAATCCTTCAACGCGTTTAACCCTTCCAAATTGGAAATGGATGCTGCTGAAAATGTCTACATAGACGAAAACAGTTTGGCAACGGTTCGTATGAAACATGAAGATGGACAGCGACAACTGGAAGGAGTAGTTGATGGAATGAAGTTTGAGGAAATCAATGGGAACTCGATTTTGTCAGAAATACCGACTCAAAATCGTTCCGACTATAGTATGTTCTTTTATTGCAGAAAGATTTGCAATCATTACTAGTCACCGTATTTTTACTAACTAACTACGCACATAATGTTCACAGTTGAAACGGGAATGAAGTTCACGCCCTCGAGATTCATACAAGTTGCCGATCCAGTAATAATTGAAACCCTTGTGGTATGTGACAAGGAGTTTGGAGATGTATTCCAACACAACCGAATCAGAATTCTTGACTATTTAACGGTGTATTTTTGGGATCTTAACCTGCGCTACAAGACACTGCCCAGCAGTTCCATTTCCTTCCGAGTGACCGGCGTGGTCGTCATTGCCGTAAGTCACAAACATTTTCCCAAACGAAGATGCTTTCATTTGGATTATTATTATGTACATATGATATTATTGTGTGAATGCAGAATACCAATGGACAACCCTTTATTGAGCAAGCCCGTCGTCCCGACGGGAAAGCGGATTTCAACAACATTCTGCCTCTGTTCCGGGATTGGGTTCGTCAGCAGTCTGGATCCCTCCCCAAATTTGATCTCGCAGTTGCCATCACTAACGCTCAATTAGTGTGGGGAGGTGGTTTGGCATATATTCCTGGAGCATGTAGTGGCGCAGGGGGGGCGGTATTCAACGATGCTGGGGACTGGGGAAGCATTACAAATGGGGCTCATGAAATTGCTCACACGATGGGAGCTAACCACGATGAAGATATTCCAGGCTGTTCAGCTTCAGGATACATTATGAGTGGAGGGACCACTCACAAGTGGTTCTTCTCATCATGCAGTGATAAGGCAATTAGGGATTATGTAAGTTCCGGCGCGGCATCCTGCTTGAGGCGGATTGATGAGGGGTCGCTGAATCCAATCAGCCCTGACTTTAGCTTCATCTACGCTCCCACAATGGATGAGCAGTGTAAGCGAAAACACGGATCCACTGCGTTTATTGAAGAGGTAAGTACGTCAGCAAAATTAGCTTGTAAATCTTATGCGATCCCGGGATTACAATTAAGCCTTCATTTATACCTATGTGTATTCACATTGCCGCCATCACAGCAAGATACTGCCAACTGCGAACGAATGAGGTGTCTAGTGCCTATAAGCGGAGGCTGGCGGATCCATACCTCGGATTCAATAGACAACACAATTTGCCGAGGAGGAGGAGTAAGTGGGTTGCGTGACATGTTTTTAAAGAATAGCAGTGTTTTTACAATGATTTTTGTTTGTTAATTTTTGATAACAGCGGTGTTTCCGAGGAAGATGCAGGCGACCTGGATCCCTAATCGGAAATGTGGGTAGTGGGCAGTGCCTCCTGGCATCGAACCAATTTGCTTTCACCGTCACTCCCGAAATGGTCCCATGTCCACAGTGAGTATTAAACACAATTGCTCAAATTGTTTTTTTTTCGAAATGTTTTGTGGAGTTTCAAGTAAATATTTCGGAATTCATAGGCCAGGAACTCCACTAGACCGCTTCCTGGTCTCCGACAACTCCATAGGGAAAACATTAGCTACTCCATGGAACACCGCAGACGCTACTGAAAAGGGAGACAGATGTGTATACGCTGGAAACGGAGAGGGTACCACATTACAAACAGATCGGTGCAATCCCACAAATCCTTGGCATGGATGGGACTTCCTTGATGCTGGCAACGGGGAATTTATGCTCTCCCACCGCGTCACAAAGTAGATGTGCCAAGCAAGTTGGGAATAGGATTAATGTTTACGCTAATTGTAACAGGAATGATGCAAGCATGCGGTGGAAGCTCCGTTAGCCCGTTTAATGTCGTTGAAGAAATGCAATTGGAATGTTTCATGAAATATTAAAAATAAATATATTACTTTCTATTAACTTTCCTTCTTACACCTAAACTATATTAGTCATAATCATATAATATTGTATTTTTGAATACGATTCACTATAAACTTAATTTCCATTGTAGATGTATACGCATTTTTACGAATGCAATAAATAATAAATAAATAATAATGATAACAATCGAAAAGTAGTTCATCTTATGAATCAGCATATTCTGCTGATGTGTTTTGTTTTCCTTTTTAGAATTCTAAAATAATACTGTGCTTTGGGCCGATGACTACTGCGTCCGTGACCACAGGAGAGCTGTAAAAACAAGAAATAACATTGGCGTTTATAACTATTCTTAAGTCGATTAACATATCATGTAAAACACTACACATATTATTATGCATATTGACTTTTATATATCTCACCCCAGCGATGTTTCAGGCTCAAAGTTTACACTTGTTGTGTAAACTGTCGCGTTTGCTGGAATACCTTCAAATTCCTGA
>JAANSN010005558.1:0-12211 GCA_036850665.1 Dicranocentrus wangi
GGTGCAGTGTGCAGTCACAGACATCGCATCATCCTCATCATTATCATAATATCATTTGGTTTCGCATGTACGCTTTACTGGTGGATGAATGTTTGATTACACATATGCAGAGAGAGATGCCCGGTAGTTGTGTGGATGAAAAGTGAATAGAGGTTTGATATCACTTACTATATATATTGCATTTCTCGTCACTCGACTCTTTGTAGGACTACCTAGGCAGGGTTTGCACGAAAGAGGATGCGCTTGCTTTTGTATTGTTATGTTCCGTACTTCTCGCCTACATTCGCGAATATAATGAAGTGTAAGTTACCCGCACACCCAGTGTTTTTATTAAACTTTTAAACTGCACAACAGCTGAGCCGTAGCCTTCACAATTTCTCAAGTTCACTTCGTTGCAAAGTGTGAGCAGGGCGATGAAGAATGTGTTTGTTTGGCATGCCTCGTCGTAAACCTGTATGAACTTTATGAAAATGTTGAATTCATAGACACACATCTAGTGAAAAATATTTAACTATTGAAACTCTTTTAAGTCCACCATTGGTGTGAGGGCACCTCGAGTTGGAGCGTACTAACATAAGCTAGGCTTGTATGAAAAAATCTACTGGATTCTTGATCATCATGAGTAACCAGTTTTTCCTTCCTTTATTTTTTAAGGACACCCTTTATCAGCAAAAGAACAAGCTTACTCACCTAAACGCTTAATGTGCATGCATATCCACGTAAAAGTTGTAGCAAATGAGGTTTTGCTTTTTTTATAAAGTGAGGAAAAACATCAATTTATTGCAAAGCATTGTTTAGCCCATGCCTTCATGGTGTGCACAGTGTGCCATTTGTCAATAGTAGTTTTGCGGTTTTTTGCTCTTTTATCTTACTTTGCACACTTGGATTTTAGACTTGTATCACTATTAGAGTTTTTCGAATGGGATAATGAGAACAGGCAACAACCATTTCCCAAAGGGATTCAAAAATTGGATAAAAGGGATACTAGTTTTTGACTTGACATCAAGTTTTTTTTAAAATCGGTAATTGAGTAAGTGCTTCACGAAATAAGATAAACGAGCTAGAATCCGACTCACGTTTTACTTTTTGAGAGAGCTACTGCTGTTTGTTTTGTAATGTGCAATAGATACCCCACCTAAAAACACTTTAAATGCCTTTACTTTCTGTTCAGCACCAGGTTTCGTTGTTTCATCTCAGATCAATTGTCCATCCATATCCTTTTTGAAAAAGGGGAACGCACCACCAAAAATGTAGGTGTAAACATTCCTCACGTACACGTACGTCTTTTCCTTTTCGTCGCGATCATTTTGTACACTTATGAAAGGCCAAGAAAGAATATACTGAGAATAGTTTTTATCGAAAACTTTGTCTTAATCAATGCCTATATAGATGCCAGTTCGTTTCAGCGTCTTGTGCCTTCACACTCACAGATTTTGTGTACGTGGCTAAGCACACCAAAAAAGAAAATCACCTATTTTCCTCCTGTGATGATGAACCGCTTGGCTCTTTCCCTGCTAATCATATCAATCGACCCAGTAAATTGCCTACCGGACTTAGGATCCACACTCTCTCTGTGGATCCCACTTTCCTCTTTCCTTCTCTTTTCTCTTGAGTGACTTTTATTCAGCTCTTTGCAAAGAGACTTTAGGATCAAACTCAATTTCACCTTTTCCAATTTTAGCAACGAAGGGAGACGTACTTTTTTGCGACAAGAAGAGTAAGCCCAATCTAAGCGCGAACTGGTACTCCTTGTAGGACACTTACCTTTAAAAAGTTGGAAATGTGTGGTTTAATAGTAGTTTGTGTTCACTCCCTGCCTGCCTGCAGTAAAGTAATCTCGACTCTATCTGCACAAGGCGAACGAGAATGTCTCTTATATCATCATCAACTCATCGACCATTACGTTAGCCCGCATCACAAAGACTCTTGATCACCAAGTCGAGTCACGACTGGAAACGGCAAGTCTAGCTGCTTCCACACAGATGACATGTCATGGGAAATCTGGGAATAGACTGGTGGAGTAGTAAACTAGCTCCGAGTCAAAATCTCAGTTAAAATCTTTTGTACTGAAACTGAAAAGGGATAGAAAGAAAGGTTTCACACACAGTTACACTCTACGTCATAGTTTTTAAAAATACGCCCTGTCGTTCGTAACCCATTTTAAGGGGGAAAACTCTCCAAGTAACTCGACTCGTAATCAAATCCGTGGAGAGAAATGTCCATATTGGATAGATTACACTGTTCCATTCCTTCAGAGATTATTTTCCCAGTGGAAAGGCTCCGTGTTCTCAGTCGGACTAACAAACGGAGCTATTCATGATGGGAAGAGATATAGTTGGTAATGGTAAATTTGGCACGGAGCGTTACTCTTGTTCATAACGATAATGATTCCGCATCCATATATTACTCTAGAGATCTCATGAAACCCATACTGTGTCTTCGAAAATGAGGATTTTCCCTGCTTACGTCTTTTCCAGCGAAACAGTCATTTTTCTTTGTATAAGTATTTTCTAGACGGAACCAAACAAAACCGGATGTACCGTACCGTGTGGCTGCTCCCTCCGCTTTTTATCCATTACGTTGCGTTGCTGAAATACGCCTCCCTGAAAAGAATTGTTATTCTACGAGAAAATTTCTCGTTTCCTTTTTTACTTTCTTTCGCTCTCTCCGCCCCTGAACATCTTTATGTGTTGTGCATACATTGGTATAAGGTTCGTGGCGATGCAATTGTATATTTATTACATTGCTGCTGAAACCGACTCGCTGTGCCCTTTGCCGCTGTTGTATGTTTTGACAATACAATAGAAACGGAGTAACCTCTAGCCAATGAAGATAGGAGACTAGAGAAAAGTTACACAGCAAACTAGTAAACTAAGCTGACTTATCAGTACTGAACGGCGTATTTTCTTGGAGATTGATTCTCTGTAAGAGCCCAGTTTGGTCTCTTTACGGGATCCCCTTGTATAGAGGAATAATATCTTCTGTCTGACTGGCAGCGTAAAACGGTTTCTCTCTACTGATAATAATATCGATTGTATGGAGACTATTATTATTATTTCAAAAAATGAAACTGGAAAACTCGAGCTTTATAATAATATCTCGACCTGTCAGAAACATCGGTGGGTATAACATGAGCATGCTCCCAGTTTCAGTTCAATTTTCTCTTATTAAAGCACTACATCCAACGTAGTATGACTTTTTGCAGACTTATATAGTATCCATCCAGTAAGGAGCTAAACCCAATAACAAGTTTTCTTCGCTCGGTCCATAATTCTTGTATCGTCTTTCCACTCAAATTTCCACCATTTTCCTGTCTTGCCTACAAAAAAAGTGTACTTCCTTTGCTGTATTTTCGGGTTCAGTACTAAAAGATAGGTACTTTCATTCTATAAAGTTAAATAGGAGAAGAGTATGCAGTATTTTGGTCGTAAAAAGTGTGAAGCTAAGAAAGAAAGGGCTTTTTGGAGCTTCCCATATTACATTTTTTGCAGTCTTATCACGAAGCACTGAGTAAGACCAAGACTACTGGATGAGAAATCGCAAGACAAGCTTTCCTCGCTTGAGTTTTCCGATTCTGCCAGTGTTTTTCCTTTTTTATTCTGAAAACAGTCTCAATTTTCCAAATAGCACACACTTCATACACACCACTGCTACAACTGCTACTACTGATAGCATATTGGTACTGAAAGGGGAGTACACTACTGGAAAATTGTGTGGTACACTGTTTGGATCCCATCCAAAAAATCATGCTTTCTCAATCATTCATGAAAGAAGAGCTACGTAAAGGTATCGTACATGACAAAGCTCTCTGCTTTGTTTGCAGTTTACTGCAACTGCGGAAAGAGATGACATGCTACATGCATACTTTAACAATGACTAGAGACCGAACACTACGCTCCAAGAATAGTTTTCAGAATCATTGTAGAGGAAAAGATATATTTAAACGGAACTCTCTGATTTCAAAGGCAGTCTTCAAAGGTGAGTATCAAGATCCAGATTGTAAAAAATGGAGAGTAAACTTTTGTGATAATGTGAAGTATGAAATGTCTGGAATTGTCCTCGCTCGTTCGTTTCTTCCCCTCTAAAGGGTTTAACTGAAAAGTTGAGTTGAAGGGAAAGTTTTGAATAGGCCAAAGGACGTAACCATTCCCAGAATTACTTTCATTTCGATAGAGTACCTATGCTTGAGTTGGTAACGTTGTCCACAAATCGAAATATATTTACCTCAAACGAATAGTGCACACGTTTTCATTTTTACGGAGATGGCACTCACTTTCATTTTCAAAAGTCATGTAACAATGGTACTCTCATAGGCGTAGAGAGCTACATATAACTGACTGCGAGTCAAGACGCAAGGAACGATTCACTGTGAATCGAAGTCAGAAGTCAAAGTGGAGTAAAGTAGAGGAGGAAGTTGTGGGTCGTGAGTTGAGACTCAGCCAAAGTTGGCATCTACAACTGTGGACGCAAAGATATATGTGAAAATTGTGTTGAAAGAAAGTGTTTCTAAATCACTTGGGTTGTCGTCCACCCTCGCTGATCGTGTTTGACCGATATATCTTCACGAGGGGGAGAGTGCTCTTGTACTCAATTAGCATTCCATTCACTGATTGTGAGTACGTCTACAAAAAATTTATAGGAAATGGACGTTAAGGAAAGGGTACTAATACAATTTAGCAATTAACTCTTCAAAACTGTCGTAAAGCGCGTTCAAGGAGACATGTGGAAGTGACGTCTTAAAAATTAATTTTATCACTAATAGAACAACGTGGGTAGGCAATTATGACAGGATGTGTGTCAAGTATTCTTTGGATTTTTTGTTAGGAGCTATGCTGCCACTTTAAATCTTCCACTAGAATGTGTGATTCTCAAGGCCAAAGTATGTTGAGCTGTTGAGGAAATCTAATCCTAAGAGGTTGCTTTACAACTTCACGTGCCAGGATTAATTTAATTTAAAATTTAATTTGCTGAAAGCTTGACTAGTTTTTAAAATAATACGTCAAACTGTTCTCAAAATTCATTGAAAAAATAAACCAAACATAATTTTCCTGAAATGATTAGATTTTCTGGATTTTAGCGTAGAAGAATACTCATATCTTGTTATAACAATGAAATGAGAACATATAGGGTGTAGCATCTTCAATTTCAGAGTGTGTACTTTACACACCCGTGTCCTATATTGATCTATTTCTGGGATTAATAGGAATTCGTACCATAAGCATCCCTTCCTTGTGGAAAGAGGGCACGAAGTAGGATGGATTAACGAAGACCAGCAGCATCAGCCACGCTGACTGCTGTGAATTCGTCTCACAAAATGTGTTTGCAAGTAGCCGTGGAGCGTTTTGACGTAAAAGAGTAGGTTCAATTATCGAGATGATTTTTTTGTATAAACCTTCGAAGGCCCGCAGCAGATAATCAAACAAACGCCACAACTTTGTGCTGTATACGTACAGTATCATAACGTGAAATGTCAGCTATATAGATATATATATGCTATGTATCAATTTTGCATGAATTACTCAGAGATTGAAAAGGAAGAAGATGATGTGGATAGCGAATGACGTTGAAAAGGGAGACGAGCCAGTGCACATGTATCACGTTTTGTATAGAGAAGCTCTTTGCTTCGCTGATTTGATGACTACGACGCGCTGATGGAGATGATGTCGGTGTGTGTATATCGGTGTATACGGATTTTAGGATGTCAAACGTATGGCATGGGATGACAAGATGGGATTCTCATCATTCTACTTCTTATGGTTAATTCAGTAAAAGCTGAAAGAAGGAGTACTCACTAAAAGTAAGACTGGCACTTTCCCTTTGAATATGATCGTAAGAAATGAGGTCTTCCGTTTTCTGAAGACGCTACTTCAACTTCTACTCATGCATATTCCACTTTGCGTAATGGTGATGCGGAGGGATCCTGCTGAGTGAAAAACAGAAAAGGTTTGAGGAGAGGAAAAACCTGTAAAAAGGAGCAAACGATGATTGTAAGGTACATATATGAGGTTTGAGTTGCGAAAAGTCTCAAACACAGTTAATTCATATACATATAACAAGAACAAGACGGAACAAACGAGGAAGGGTTATGTTATGATTATCATTATCATTTATGCATAGAAAGAATAATATAATATACAACGATATGATAGTTCCACTCAGCCATGTAGCTCACACCGATTAGCCTTCATTCCTGCAATTTCTGCTGCATAGTCATATGATTATGGTAAAATGGGAGAATAGGATTTGAATTGAAATGAAAACGATATTGTGAATTCAATACATGAATACAATTATTGTTCAACTACTTGTGTTTTCAGACCAGCCGAGCATCACACGAAACGTCATTTTCAGGTTGAATAAGACATTACAAAATTGTGTTTAAGCCGATTTGCATTTAAAAAAATTCAAACCATCAAGGGCAATTTAGCTAATATATACGAATACATGTCTCGTCTCATTCATCAGGTTTTCCCTGTTGGAATGCGATGCGAGAAGACTGGGACGAACGAATTTCCACAGGAAGCATTTAAGCCGGTTGAGGCTGAGCGTATATGCAACAAGGAGATTCATGCTTCCATAATAGATGTACTGAGCTCGTCGCTACTCAATTTCCGCCACCGGAAGTCATCAGGAGCGGAGCGCTTCCATTGCTTGAAACCTTTTGCTCTGAAATGACTCCTGACTTGGCCCACACATTATGTCATGGTTTACGTAAGGATTTTAAATAAACGTCGGGTCTGGTGCATATAGATCATCATGAATAGACACTAATTTAATGCACAAACATGTGTATTTTGAGCTGTGACATTAAATGTCATTAGGAAATCGTTATTTCTTTTCTGTTATGTCCTCTACTGCAAAATTCCTTCGGTGCTGATTCTCGCTTATGGCAATGCCATGTAGCGGAAATCGATCTAGTAGAAAAAGAACTGTGGAGAGCAAAGAGCAATCAACTTACGATTGCATTTGTGGTCTTACGTAGAGTGCACATCAAAACAAGGGTCATTTACTTGAATGTACATGTAATTTTGAATGTTGGATGTGTTGTACTTTGTGCCTATTGTGTTGCATTTTTTATTTGCTAATGAGAACTTAACGGTGCATGAAAAACACTAAATTCCTTTGCTTCCATTGCAATGCTGCCAACTGCCAACTCAGGTGCACAAAAATGTCATCTAATGATTGTTGTTTTCAATTTACAGATAGTCGCAGAAGCCCTGACTGGTGGCGGTACGGGGTCAGTTACAGGTGACGCGTTTGCGTTTGGGGGTGATCATAATTCAATTCAGAAAGGTAAGTCGTTTACTTCGTAAAAGTTTTAAAGTACTTCCTTATCCTGTATAAGGCCATAGATGTGATGTGATGTTATATGCCTGTGTGACTGACTGCACACTTTGTACTTTTCTACAGCACAACAAAAGTGCGCCACACGAGATAGATATTATACAGAACTTAATTTAAGGTTTATAAAGATGCATTAAGGTGTAAAAGTGTTTTACGTTTATGTAATAGATCTTCCATCCGTAACACAACTATGCAAGCAGCCAATAGGATAAATAGCAAAACACGTGTAATGGTGTAACGCCAGAGTGTGGCACCCCGTTGGAGTAACAACAAAATTTTAAACCATGTTCAAAAATTTACCAAGTACTTATTACAAGAAGCGTATAAAGTACATTCGAGCTATTTAATATTACCTAGATTTCGTAATACTAATTTTTCACTACTCGATATAAAACTTTAATTTAAAACCCCATATTTTTCACTCGGCTAAAATCCCATTGTCCAAGCACACCTGGCAGGTGTCACCTGCACAATATCGTTCATAATCGAAAAGAAGCCCTGACAATTATTTCTCTTCAAATTATGAATCTCGCAATTCAAACATTTTACTTGTATATAGATAGGATTAAGGTGAAGCTGAAGTGAATATAGTCAGGAACGACGAACTTCATCATCACCTTGAATTACATGAATTGCATAAATTGGGACCGACTTCATTTCTCACATGTCGTACTGAAATTTTTAAAAGTCTAACCTTCCAATGCATCGTACTGTAGGTGATACAAAATGATAAAGTGCTGTTATTGGTGTAGAATTCAAATGAATGTTAAACATTTTGTGGTGTCAGAAGCTGTAGTGAGATATCATGTTCACACATCCTAAGAATTGCATGCTGTAGCGAAAGGCGATCTCATGCATGTTTTTTGCGTAACTCCAGCAATTGCCCACAACCTATACCACCCAATTCATGTAAACTCATAAATACAATAAAATTTTAAAATACGAGAATGTTGAGCGTAATAAAAACACGAGGAAAAGCAATTCAACCGGATTTTTTCCCAAATGCTGCTGGCTGGCGTACGCAAACATGTTGGTATGATAAAAAAGCATGAAAACCCTTTAAAAAGTGATATATCGTACCCAAATTGTCATTTGTAGCGTGCTAAATCGTGCCAAGCTGACGTTAACGTTGGCACTCTGATACACGTTTAGCTTATCTGATGGACTGGCTTTTTTCGTTTACATGTCACAGTATTTCGAAGGGGGATGGATTCTGATGTGAACATTATTCACAGGTTTTTATTTTTTAGTGAAACGAGTGAATCCGTTTTCCGTCGTGAGTGTCATGTCCCTGTCATTGGCAACATGTGCCTTCACAGGCTCAAAACTTCGGCAAATTGCATTTACATTTTGATGCTACATGCTACACACAGATGTTGGAGTTTATATTTGTAGCAGAAAGTTTGTAGCCCATTGATGGGCATGCAAAGCAGGGAGATTATCGAATTCAGCCATACATTAAAGTCACAAAAAGATCCACCTTTCTACAAAGAATACGTAAATCTAAACAGGGAATGATTTGAGGCGATAGAAAGAAAACCGAGAATTCATATAGTGCCAAGCAATATATCACTTAAATATGAAAATGAGATACTGTCTTCTAATGTTCTAATGCAGAAACCTGTAGTCTGTAGTAGTATCGACCCAACTATGGGAGAGCTAAATTACATGGAAATCGTGATAAAAAGTATTGTGTAAGTGCAAAGTGCATTGCAATGTAGCGACCGGTACGGGTTTGAATAAAAAATGTGAAAATCAGTCCTTTGATCATAAATAGTCCAACAACATACCAAACTAACTACGTATCCTTGCTAAACGCAGAACATCTCCGCCCATTAAAATTCTAAACATGATCCTACAAATTGATGTTGCAAATGAAGATCTCATAAATCCAAGCCAGATTTTGCATCCCAAGTCAAGTCGAGCGAGATTAGAATACTTCGTCATCCTAGAATTTGTCGAACAAACATTTGGAATCACTTGAGAACTTTTTTTGTAATAGATACAGTTTTCAGGAAAATACTCCACTGAACAATCATTTCTATTCGCTGTCCATAGTCTATGCAAAATAGTAAAGCAGCTTTAGTGGCAATGGCGTTTGTAGTTTCTCATTTCAAATACGATTCAATTATTCTCATTTGATCAAGTACCATAATTTTCAAATATCTTCCGATTCAAGTGTGCATCTCTACGATTGAAATTACGTAATCCTAAGTAGTAGTACAAGAATTCAATTAAATATGCATGAGACTGATAAGTGGAACAGGTTCCGAGTTTTTTTGAACGAAATTGTTAGGATTACAATAGAAAAAAGAATATATGTGCAAGATGTATGTAGCGTTCATTATCATAATAGTTTGGGCGTGACCTCTTTAAAAGGATTAGGAATATCAAGAGCAAAATGCCGTTTGTGATTGTTCAAGATCATAATCACCATCATTCGTTTTGCTTGACTTTTGTTCCGCCGAATTTGGTAGACGTTTGTCTTGTCGGGTATTCATTCATATTCATACGAGGCAAAATATTCTTGATCCCTTCATTCCTGTTATTATTTTCTCTTTAATGTTCAGTTGCAATATAATATGCATAGCAAATTACCCGTACATTACCATAATACTAGCTGCAAGTGGGACTGAACGTAAGATTGCAAAAAATGTAAGATTTAGAGTAGCGAAGATTTACTACAATTGCTGACATAAGTTGTGTAACTCCGCTGGGGGTGGTAGTTGTAGAATGTTTGTGTGGCAAAATCAAGTAGCTGCAAAGTGGGTTCATAAATTGTACACTGAATTTGTTGGACATTACAAGACAGACAAGACATTATTATTACATGTATAACCAATTTCTACATTTTATGGTATTTCAGACGGTTCTGGTTCGCTGGATGTTAACATCCGTAGTACGAGCACTCCATCCAGTCGTGGAAGTCATAACCTCCCGAGCAAAGTCATCAACGGGTATAGCAGTAGCAGCTTAAGTAGTAATTATAAGTCGGCGGGAGGAAGTAGTACGTGGATGACCAGTAATCGGGGTCACCCTTCCAGTCAAGACTCTCATTCATCAACGCATCGCCAACAGACTGGTTTCAGCAGTTCAGTCGTAACTGATCCATTTGAGTTTTTCGATGCCGAGGCTTACCTCCAAGGGGACAAGGTTCTTCGAGGACAGGATGCTTATGGGAAGACGAAATTCAATCAAATTGCTTCCGACAATCTTCCCATCGACAGGTCTATTCCGGATACCCGGCATCCCATGTAAGTGCCTCCTTCTCAATATAATTTTTTGATTTGCCAATTCGTGAGTATTTATGTGGAAAATTGATGCTATTCATCCCAGTTGGTGCAATGAGATTATAACTTGGCTGACTCTGTCCTACTAACTTTGCCGTAGCATAGGTGCATCTACTTAAGCGGATTATGCGGAGCCCTTGTGGAGCCTAGAGATTACATGCTTTCTATCAAAAGACTTGATTAATACGCCCTCCGCCCTCCCTATCTCCAATCCCTTCTATTCTCCTCTTTCAATTCAATCTTTCCTCAAACTCTTTCACTTTCTCTTTGCCACTCGTTAGTTCCTAGTTCACAGATATTAGTTTTGCATACCAATTTAATTTCAAACCATCAATATCCCCCGTGCCTCTCGTTCCAGTAATCAGGAGACGAATTATGTTGGATATAAAACTAACTATACGGTATCAATTCCGGTGACATACCACTACCACCAGTCTCTCTCCATGTTTGAGTACCATCTATACTATTCCATTATCTATTAATGTGTAACATGTGCGTACAAATACCCGTGTGTATAATATGTGGAAATGTAGGTATGGCAAAACTGCCGCAGTGTGTTCAGCATGCATCATGCATACCTTAATTTTCTGCCTAGAATTCAAAATGAACCGAAAACGAGTCCAAACTAACTTCGAACGGAGAAGACTAATGCAAAACAAAGATTTGGGGGGAAATATTGTGTAATATGGCTTTAGGCAGGCTGAATATAATGATGAAGGTACTTTCTCATAAGCGGGGAGCGTATTGTACAGCAACGAGGAAAAAGTATTGAAAACGGAATGTGGTGTGCATACATGAAAGAAAGTTTTTACGTTTGTACATACTTTAAACCTGATTGTTATTTGTCTCCCTGTCACTGCATGCAATCAACCATGTCGGAGTATAAGTTACGTTGACGCTTCTTTCACTCTGTTCCTGGGTGACGCTATCGGACTGGCTCACACTTTATTTAATATTCAAGCTGGGTGTTGAAGAGGATAAATCTTGTGACAGTTTAGTTTTTATACAATATCAAACTTGCACGTTTCGCTTGTCTTATCTTTCTAGGCTCCTGGGTTTCCTGCTTATTATACTTTTACATCCACTTTGTATTCTCAACTTCTGCGCAGCGGTAGCGCTGCTGATGAACTGATGATGTTGTTTCATTATGTACCTTTACGCAGTGTGGAGGTAGTTACACGGTCTCTTATACAAGATATTATAATATTCTCTTCTGGTTGGTTGTGTTGAAAATACGTTATATCGCTTGAGGAGTTCGCGGTAGACGAGCCCGTTTACTAAGTCGAAAATTGAAAAGAAAAATTGAAAGAAGGGGGATGGTTTAATGTAAACTGGGTGTATCCAGAGGGAGCTGTCTGATTTTGAGGAAAATTGCTTAATAACTGGCGGTGGAGGTAATATAAGTGTACAGTGTGATAAATACGTAATATGCTTGTCTGTAATTAATTATTGCAGAAACTAATTTTCTCAGAATACATAAAAAATTCTACTGTTTACATTACCCCCGGGAAGAATCTTGTCTTTGTCCACCAGAACTTTTCGAAAGAGTTTAGGATATGCCATGCATATATATATAT